>CM067369.1:166158678-166278678 GCA_034401795.1 Chaetoderma sp. LZ-2023a | reverse complement strand
TATGTATTTAGACTATGGCTCTGAGAGAGAGAATTATAAAATGGTGCTTTTGTAGCGCTGAGAATTTGGTTACAAAGGCTCACCGGTGCATCATATGGATTTTAATATACTTAATATACTCATGTCGCCATCTGGTGAGTCCTGCAGATGCGCTTTGTCATCCACCACTGCCACTGTTGTCTCATTTTTCTCGAACCAAGATGTCGTTGCCTTGCTCCCCCACACCCGTAGTCGTGGTTGTGGTGATGGTGGTGGCGGCGGCGGTGGCGGCGCCGATGTGGTGGTGGTGGTGGTGGTGGTAGTAGTGTAGTAGTAGTAGTAGTAGTAGTAGTAGTAGTAGTAGTAGTAGTAGTAGTAGTAGTAGTAGTAGTAGTAGTTGACAGTGCTATGTCTTATTAGGCCAGTCATGTCTCCTTGTTGCCAGCCCCTCTAGGACATACCACCGGGAGAGGCCACAGTGTAATCCCCGATGAGCCATGATAGAGTCACAATGATATGAATCAGTTTAGAAGACAAAAATCTTCTTAGACGCCATCTGATCTAGCAGCTGGAGGAAAATTTCAATAAATGTTGAAATGAGGTTCGTCATGACGTCGAAAAATGCATTGATATTCTGGATTTAGAGGGAATCATTTGGATAAGGCCCTCAGGAGCATCTTCCATCAAGAAATGAAGCATTGCAACCTTGTTGGTCTTATTGAAGAATGCGTCGACCATGCAGAGTCTTCAAGGGTCATGTGTGAGTTAGTATCACATCAGCTCATCATGGTTAATGGGCTCATACAGGTGCAGTGACTTGATGTTCAGCATGAAAGCGTGGTCACTTTACTCACGGGACTGGATATCCTGCTAAGATGAACATTGGAACAATGTCTTACACCTCACTTTGGTATGCAACGATAACATATCGTTACATGTATCTTAGGACTATGGCGTTACATACCTTTCCCTGTGAGGCATTGACCTTGACTGTCTTGTTCGATGTCTCCATAGTCTTCAGTTTCTGGTTCTTGATTGGGTCAAAGAACAGCAACTAAGAAGAGTCATTTATGAAAGGCTCAGCACGGAGCGCATCCAACTCTACCTCCAGAGAAGCAGCTGGATCACCAGACACCAGACTGTAGAGGTGGTCCTTGTCGACCAAGGGGAGAGGACCGTTGAAGCTGCGAATAGCAGAGATGGTACGATGAACTGTATCCGCAGACTTCTTAATCGCAGTTCGCTCCAGGTATGGTGTTTCCTGGCCTTTGGGCAGTCCGGGTCATTGATGAGGCCACAAATTGTGAGCATCTTGTCAAAGTACTCAGGCCAGTTTGATGCTGCATGGCACCATCGTGTGCAAATAATAGGTCTGCCATGTCCCCGTTACATTTACAGAACAGGGCCAAGTTGTTAGTCTTCACAGAATACTGCAGCAATAGGATCAGACGGGTATGGTCTATCACATTGAGTCTAAATGTGGTAGCCTTGCTAATATGTCCGACTCACACACTGCCATCATAGGGGACATACTTGGTGCGGATGATGAGAGTGGAGATATTCACGACTACAGTTCTAGATTATATTAAGCAGGGCCTCGGGGTTGGCAACCTCAACCTTCTCCTCCTCACTGACTGTTTTGCGACAGAACAGCGCTTTAAATAGCATATGCCTTCCCTTTCAGCAAACTACTCAGGCAGCCACTGGTGGTGAGGCCAGCCTGATTGAGAATTTCAGAGTAGCCTGACCCATTGCATTTGTGACCAGTCACCATGTGCACAGGCATTTCGGTGTGGAATGGCCCTGGGGTGACAATGTGCTTTTTGTACTCGTCTGGGCTGTCATGCAACCACCAAGGTCTGCGTGGTGGCATCCTCTGACTGCTTCAGCAGCTCCTTGATGAATGAGTACTCGGTGAAGGGCTTATTGATATGTGCGAAATAATCGATGGTTGACTTTTGGGAGGGTTGGCGCCAGTAGCAGAGACGATGCCACCAAGCTCTGGGATGAGTTGCTTCCCTCCGTTGTTTCCCACCACCCATACAAGTGACCAGACACGATACCCTTGGATGCACTTCGAATACACTTTACTGTTTACAGTGGGTGCAGTGAACACAGCTCCCACATAAAATTTGGGCCTGCCCCGACTATAGATGTGGACAGGAGACAGGGCATGCGGCGTGTCAACCTTCAGAGTGTGTGTCTTGCTCCATTTGTAGAAAGGGAGCATCCAATCTTGATTGTCGGCATCAAACCTCCGGGAGCATAATCACACTGTTCACCAGGTTTGACCCATGGATTATTTTGTTCATATTATCCCATCTGAGATGGAACACATCGTTGCCCTGATAAATAATACTCTGGGGAGCCTTTGATGTGGTAACCTCATTGAGAGGCTTGACTGACACTGTCTCAAGTTTCAATCCAAAGTCATAGGTCTCAGAGTGACTCAGCTTACTGCGGATAGTGGTGACTTGTCTACTTCAGTAAAAGTGTCATATATCGGTGAAGAGGTGGATGTTTTGACTACGTCCACCGCCCAACCGCCCCTCACCACCCCCACTCCCCCACCACACCCACCCCACCACCACCACCACCACCACAATCCTCCCCACACCCCTTCATCGCAGCGTGACAGATGTCCGGAAACAGTAAAGAACACGATTGAGCAGTATAGCATTAGAGCAACTAGCATGATACAAAACTAATACTACACAATTTGACAGACCCGTTACTTAAAACGCCGAGCACATGTCAGGGTGTATGGTTATGCCATACCCGACTTGTAGAGAGCATGACGCACCTAGTCCTTTTACACTTCTCCACGCCTGCATCGCCAGATTATCCACCATCAACCTATAACTATCCTACGGGCGTTGGTTAATTTTCACCATCACCAAGGCACAGTTCTAGCGCAATGGAGCTTTCCACTGTATCCATCCATCACGTGACGTCATAATCAACTACGTGACGCATCGAATGATATCACAATCAATGATATCATTATGACGTCATGAATGACGTAGATAAGTACGTCACAAACGCACTAATTGTATGTCTTTACAATCTAATAAATATTATGTTGAATATTTTGAAACAAATTTGACTGGGCGCTGTTGCTGCCATAGGCGGCAACAGCACCCAGTCAAATTAGTTACAAAACATTCAACTACTTAACTGTATATTTTCAGGACATTCTGGAATCGATCTATTCCAACACGGCGAAGTGTGGGTGGAGATTAGCTAGAGATGGGCGGGGCACAGCTAAAACTGGAAAGGTCCATTGTACAATAACATCTTCATCTAGAATGGAAAATAGAGATTGCATTAGTAAATAAGCATTTAGATCATGCAGTACACACATCCCCCGTGTGTAATGTGAAGCACTATAGAATTTGGGACGAATCTGGTAATAATTGGATAATAAAAACGAATCATTGGTCAGATTAGTAATAGTATCTAAGCATTACTACATCATCAGACACAAATAAATGAGGTATGAATGGATTACTTTCGATTGCGGATAAGTCAAGAAGCTTGCCAGACAGAAACATATTTTTAAATATCTGCGAGAATTGACACATAAGAACGCCATGAAGGCTGATCGTGAAAATAACCGACTCAATATACTAAATAGTCAGTAAGTTATTATTGCTCCTACTAGTTGAGTTGGAAGGTGACGTCCAAATGCAAGATTTTCAGTGTAAATTATACTGACATTTTCATATCTTTTGAATTTTAATGTATCAAACGTGTTTAAATGATGGAAATAACCCTCTCAATCGAGTTCTCTGATAAAATTAAGCTGGCAATATGGTCATTTGTCTTTGTACTGTGTCTAGTTCAAAAGTTACACCAATTATCGATTTTTGTCGGAAATCCTAGATGGCCGCCAAGATGGCCGCGAAACCGACCCACATGGGACAATATTTCGCGATGGGAACATGGAAATTCGTTTACTACTCAAGGTCAGGATTACAAAAATGCATGGCGACCAGATTGTAATTCATTTTTGTCAGGAAAATAGGTTTTGGACGCACGCGATAATGCGCGGTTTGCCCTTTTCGGACATAGCGTGCAAGCGCACGATTTGTTCCTTCCAGCGTTTGCATATGTGAGCATGCAGAAACGCATACAAATCATCAATTTAAACTATAGCATGTCTATTACAAATTGCAAAGGTATAAATATAATTCAACTCTTGTATTTATAAATATTATATATGTATGTTATCATCACAATGCATCAGAATATTTAATAGCCAAATTATTTGGCTCCTTACACTACCTGGGTCGACTTGAATAGGGTCGAAATTTCACTATATAAAACGAAAACGGGTAACATTTCATGAATATTGCTAATTCAATAAATAGATATAACACAAAATTATATATTGATATAAATATAAATAGTTATATTGCTAAAAAAATGTTTGATACATGAATGAAAAAAAATCCTGATATTTTATCCTACAAGATGTCCGGAAATAAGGAGGCCGGTTAAAATCCGTATTTTCTGGATAGATACGGAGAGATGGTCGCCCTGAAAATGTAAGTTAGAAACATATATCAACAGGGGGCATGGGGACCCAATATTCCTCCTCGAGTACATTGGAAATGCTGATCATAGTGTTGGTGGTTTACCACGATGGGCTCGACCAAATGCCAGCAACTCCCGTCTCGTTGTACAGCTTCGCACAGTGGGCATTTCCAGTTTCTGATAATCCCCGCCCACCTCTAGCTAAGCTCCACCCACACCTCGCTCGTGTTAGGATCGATCGATCCCTGAACTCCCGGACTATCAATTTTCAGAAAACTATAGAGATAAACTGTTAAATATTTTGAAACTAATTTGACTGGGTGTTGTTGCTGCCTATGGCAGCAACAGCGCCAAGTCAAATTGCTTTCAAAATATTCAACAGAATCTTTCTGAAATAGTAAAGACATACAATTCATACAACAACGCATAGTCCGTCTTCAATCATACGTTCGTGACGTACATATCTACGTCATTTATGCCGTCATTGATTATGATGCTATTCTACACGTCACGTAGTTAATTATGACATCATATGATGGATTGATAGAGTGGAAAGATCTATTGCCTGGACCATCATCTGGTTATAGACTCGTTGACGATGTATCAAAATATAGGCTCCCGGGAGTTGAGTTTGCCAAAATAGAATATTTTTGGTTTAAGTGGTATATTTAGTGCCCCGGGAAAGAGAAAAGCAGGTGTGACAATCTACCTTGTTTCATTAATGTTTATTAACTCATTTTGCATTTAGTCAACCCAGATAATGCATGCTACAACACTGCTAAGTAAAATCATGGGCTCACTGCGTTGCAGTACTGCTGACATTTCTGCACGCTGCGTCATGGGGAACATAGCTTTCCAGTCCTTCTGGAAGCTATGGATTCGTAGATCAAAGATGCCCTTGATAAAGAGGCTACGTTTATACAACGCAACCTGCGTATCCTTGATGCTGTATACTGTAACAGCTGGAGAGCTCCAAAAGCAGCTCTCGACAAACTCGATGCCTGCCACCGCAAACACCTACACACCATCACTGGACACCGATGGCCAGACAGCATAATTTCCAACGATGCACTATATATATATATATATATATATATATATATATATATATATATATATATATATATATATATATATATATATATATATATAAGATGTGTAATACGTCGCCTCTGTCTGTAAAAGTCGCCCAGCAAAGATGGTCCATGTTTGGCCATGTGCTTAAGGATGCCAGAAGAGACACCAGCACAGAGATCCTTGGAATTCGTCCTACTCGGAGCTAGCAAATACAAAGCCAGGAGAGGACGTCATTGCATAAATCTGCTAAGCGTGCTACGAGGTGACCTCAAGAAAGCAGGACTCGGTACCCTCAAGTCAAGAATGGACCTGAGGAAGCTAAGGGTTTCGGCTGAGCACAAGACACAGTGGGAAAAAGCGAAGAAGGTCTGATTGCAGCTGTACGATGTTTCTACTACTACAGGCGCAGAATACAGCAATCATACATACCACCCTGATAGCGCGGGTTATTGGGCTGGTACTGGGCCATTGCGTCCGTATTGTCCCAGTATTGGCCCATTGCCGGCCCAGTAACCTGCGTTATCTGGGAATGACTTTCCGGTAAATAGATTACGAGTGTTGGAATATAGCACATCAAATAAAACTTTATTATGTGTGGTTTACAGACATAACGAGATTGCATTCAATATGTTATAAGCGGACACTGAAATTGACACCACTGCGACGACAACGATCGCCGATGTAACATCTAAATCATCAATTTTGGCAAACAAATCTAACGGAATGACGCGAGGTATACAAGACTATTAATTGGATCTACCGTATATTGGACAGACAATTGTTTTTCTAATCTAGCGATCCAATCGCCACGCTATCCCCAGATCCATGAATCTGGCAATATACTCCAAATGATGCGGACATAAGAAATTCATCAATAACGCGCAATATATTGCTCGTCAGGAGGGCAAGCAATTTTTGTGATCAACAGAAAACTAAGCGATTAAAAGGAAACACGCCCATTTGCGATGTGCTATTGGACGGATGCCACTAAATCAAAGCGAAGAAGACTGCCCATATAATATGGAATCTATAAACCACCATGACCAACAATGACCGCGAAAGTCAAGTACGCATGCGCAGGATTTATCGGCCATTTTGGCCAGAAATTTACTACATAACAAAGAGATGTCCATAGAATTCTTATTTTCCTATTCTATTTATATCTTTTTTTGTAAAATAACACATATGGCCGGAAGGGAAATTTTATTAGCTATCTATTGATGTAAATTATATATAGTTACTTCATTTTTATATTATATGCAGGTGATATTCCCTCCCATAGGAATATATGGTAAATCCACAAATATTCTAAGAAAATGTGAGCATCTTTCTACTTTGAACATGAATTTATAACCGTTAACAAAAGCTCTAAAATTAATAACACTATGTGTCAGAAGGTATGGGTATCCAAGATTACGAATCTGTAAAGCTTATGTTGTTGTGATACTTCTTTGTTATCTCCTTTTGCATTTGAATGTTTGAAATCATATTCAAATCAAAGATATTTGTTGAAAACAGAAATCTGGTAGACAGGTGCGAAAGGGCGTCACGCTGCGGTGATTTCTTTACCACATCGACAATTAAAGTCGCTACTGATTCACAGGTATTACGACACTCCGACCCACAAGTGTTTGGATTGGGAGTCGATGAACGTGTTTGGTGGAGTGGGGGTAATAAATACATAAATCAGCAAATGAATGAATGAATGAATGAATTGATTGATGGATGGATGGATGGATGGATAGATGGATGGATGGATGAATGGATGGATGGGTGCGTGGGTGGGTGGGTGGGTGGGTGGGTGGGTGGGTGGGCTTGGATGAATGAATGAATGAATGAATGAATGAATGAATGAATGAATGAATGAACTAACGATCGATCGAACGAACGAACGAACGAACGAACGAACGAACGAATGGGCGGGTAGGCGGACGGACGGTAATTCCATGTTTTCAATGATCAGGATTGGCAACATATCATCCATCAGTGTTCAGAAGTAGTAACAAATCGTGTTTCAGGGTAGAAATATCATTTTTTAGCACTAAGAATTTGTAAATTATTGTCTTCCAGTGCTTAGAATTGACAACAGATACCACTCCAGGTAGATTACATTTAAGTGAAAGTGTAGCAGGGTATGTAAATGCACATTAAATACTGTTGTGCTTCAAATTTGATTTGATTGCTATGCCATCTAACGTTTGATTATGTTGTTCTGTGTGGTCGTAGACGTGCTGCACTAGGTCATGAGACGGGTCCATCGCGGCTTAATCAAATAAAACCCATGGACATTATAATATGTAGAGTGCATCACTGAGACAGTGGTGGTGATGGTGTTTGTTTATGTAGCTTTCACACCAGCTAAAGACCGGGTAAGCTAGATATAAAATTTATTGCTTAAGATGTCATAATTGAAAAATAGATTTAATTCAGGCACACACATGTACAATCCGAGTTGCTTACATTTATTTGAAAAAATGTTATCTTGGTATATGTAAATACATAGCATTCAGGAAAAAATGAGGGTTGTGTGTATTAATGAATAATATAGCAAGTGTGTGGATTATCACCTACCACACCACGCTAAGTTCACGCCATCATAGATTGCTACATTACAACATAATTTAATAACTTGATCACGATACTCATACTAAGGGCGGAATATCAGAAGAAGGGGAAAATGAAACGAGAAAATTACAGAAATCTTAGCTCAGTATATCATTTTAAAGTATTCGCTTGTGATTACCTAGAGTAGATAGACGGCGTCTACGCTACAAATAATGCTGTACAAATGAATGTCCATAAAGTGTAGATTTACACCTAACATAACACTAGATAAGCATGCCAGTTTAAACACGAGGTATCAGAATAATACCAATATCTCGCATTTTTAAGTTACCGCAGGATCCGGTTGCCGCAGGACCCGGTCTGCCCAGGACTAAATATTCTACGAAAAATAATGTCCAAGCCATGTACATATATAGAATTAGATGACAAATTTGACCCTGCCCACTGCCCTCAGATTGACTCAAGAACAAAATAATTTGTTGTACTTTAGTCTACTAACTACAAGTTTCAAAATGATATGTGACATCACCGCATTTGATAACATTTATTTTCTGCCCACCATTTCCACCACCCCAGCCCCTGGGGGTTGTATCAAAATTCCAATGTGCCTTGCACATCCCTGGCCATATGTGTAATCATACTGAAAGTTTCAAGTTTCTATGTGAAGTGGTCTAGGAGTTGCGCTACAATCGATTGGTGCCCACTTTTGACCCCGCCCCCCCCTAGCATAGGTAGCATAGCTTGGAGACTGAACATTAAGCCTTTCTGCTGAGGAGTAACCTGCAGTCATTTAATGACAACTGGCACCCTGGGGCTAACCAAAAGGTAAATGGTCCAAACATAAGCAAAGTTCATAGTCTGAAAAAAGAAGAAACATTTTCAAAAACAATCAGCATAATACATATTTGGACGTAAAATGGTCTAGGAGGAGTTGAGTTACAATCGATTGGTGCCCACTTTTGCCCCATCCCTCACCCTCAATTTGACCCAAGATCAAAATACTTCCCTGTATTGTAGTCTACTCATCATCGGCTTGAAAATGATATTCGACATTTTCCACCCCACATTTCCCACCCAGGGCCGTACCCCTGGGGTCATACCAAAATTGCACAAGAGCTATCAGAAGATAGCAAATAGCTTACTTCTACTGTATATTAATTGTACATCACAGGGTATGATGGACCACCGGATACAGTCTCATTTCGAAAATTTGACGATCAACATGCTGATTCAAAACACCCAAGTTATTACCCATCGGGAAAGCATAGCTTTGAGGCTGAGCCATAAAGCCTTACTGCCCAGAAGTAACCTGAAACCATTGTTCATTGTAATGACAACTGGCACCCAGGGACTAACCGAAAGGCAAATGGTCGAAACATAAGCAAAGTTCATAGACTGAAAAAATAAGAAACATTTTCAAAAACAGCATAATACATATTTGTATGTGAAATGGTCTAGGAAGAGTTGCGTTACAATCGATTGGTGCCCACTTTTGACCCGCCTCCTACCCTCAGTTTAACCCAAGATCAAAATAATTCCTTGTGCTCATCATTGGCTTTAAAATGATATGTGACATGACCACCTTTGGAAACAATTTTTTACTCCACATACCCCCCCCCCCCTAACCCCCCTCCCCGCCGGCCGTAACCATGGGGTCATACCAAAATTCTACAAGAGCTATCAGAAGATAGCAAATAGCTTACCTGTACTGTAATTAATTGTACATCACAGGATATGATGGACCACGGATACAGTTTCATTTTGAAATTTGACAATTACCCATCGGGCAAGCATAGCTCAGAGACTGAACCATAAAGGCTTTCTGCCAAGGAGTAACCTGAAGTCATTACTCATTGTAATGACAACTGGCACCCTGGGGCTAACCGAAAGGCAAATGGTCCAAACATAAGCAAATTTCATAGTCTGAAACAAGAAGAAACACTTTAAAAAACAATCAGCTTAATACATATTTGTATGTGAAATGGTCTAGGAAGAGTTACGTTACAATCGATTGGTGCCCACTTTTGACCCCACCCCATATCCTCAGTTTGACCCAAGATCAAAATAATTCCTTGTACTTAGTCTACTCATCATTGGCTTGAAAATGATGTGACATGCCCACATTTGGATAAATTTAAATTTTTACCCACAGTCCCCACCGCCAGGGCCGGTCCCCTAGGGGCATACCGAAATTCCAAAAGTGTCATGCACATCCATGGCCATATGTGCAATCACCCCCATAGTTTCAAGTTTCTATCTGAAATGGTCTAGGATGAGTTGCATCATAATCGATTGGTGCCCAATTTTTTTACCTTTTGACCCCGTCCCTACACTCAGTTTGACCCAAGATCAAAATAATTTCATGTACTGTAGTCTACTCATCATTGTCCTGAAAATGATATGTGACATGACCACCTTTCGATAAATTTAATATTTTACCCACGCTGCCCACCCCCAGGGCCGTACCCCTAGGGTCATACCAAAATTCCAAAAGTATCATGCACATCCCTGGCCATATGTGCAATCATCCCCAAAGTTTCTGGTTTGTATCTGAAATGGTCTAGGACAAGTTGCATTGCAATCGATAGGTGCCCACTTTTGAACTTTTGACCCCGCCCCTACCCTCAGTTTGACCCAAAATCAAAATAATTTCTTGTATTGTAGACTACTTATCATTGGCTTGAAAATGATATGCGACATGACAGCCTTTGGAAAAATTTAATTTTTGACCCCACATTTCTCATGGCCATATGTGCAATCATCCCCAAAGTTTCAAGTTTCTATCTGAAATGGTCTAGGAGGAGCTGCATTACAATCGATAATTACTGGCCAATTCTAACCTTTTGACCCCTGGGCCCAGCCCGGGGTGTGGGGGGGGGGGGTGTGAGAACAAAATTCCAGAGGTGTCATGCACATCCTTGACCATATGTGTAATCATCCCCATGGTTTCAAGTTTCAAAAGCAAGTCTTTGCTGATTAAATTGTCATTTCAAAAATCCTTAACCACAGCATAATCCATATAACCTGGATGCAAATCAGCCGTAAAATGATCAAAGTTGAAATGCCGAAAAAATATGGGAAGATTTTGAAAATCAATATATCTTTTATCTGGGCAAGTCCTAAGCATCGGATGACCCCTTGTGGTTGCAAATGCCATTTTACAAACTCTTAACCAAGAAATTATGAGTATAAATTGGATACAAAACAGGCCTAAAATAATTAAAGTTCAAAGATAAAAAACATTTTTTTTAGAATTTTAAAATCAATTTCTTTTTCATATGGACAAGTCCTAAGCATGGTATAGAACACGTCTGTGAAGGTTTTTTTAAAATGCATCATTTAAAAAAGTTTGTTCCATAGGAATAACATTAACCTGGACACAAAAATTAGTCAAAGTTAAAACTTGAAAAAATAAAGAAAAATTTCAAAAACAGATATGGTTATGATGTAAACTAGTCCTAAGCATCGTATATAACACATCTGTGAAGTTTTATTTTTTAAATCGAATGAACCCTTAGGGGTGCAAATGTCATTTTAAAAACCTTAACCAGAGCGGACGCCAACGGCGACGCCGACATTTTTCCACACTCTCCCAAAATCTCTTTTTTCTACTTCGTGAAAATGCGAGATAAAAAGGATAGGCCCTATAGGGAAGAATAAATGAAAAATAAGCGATTTAAATTCTAAAGTGACGAGCTTAAGGGCGATGCACGCTCTAATCAAATCAGTAATATGCGTGCCGAAAAAGAGTGCGGGTTATAACAAATAAAATTATATATTTCCCAAAGTCAGAACTGGGTAGATTTTTTTGGTCATATGCCATTGCTTCTTCGCCATAAATCTACTGACAGGAATTCTGTTGCAATTTTGCCGAGGCCATTTTTTAGATTGACTGGACTATACAACGTTTGAGATGAGATTTGTACTTTTGTAATACTGTCAATGCGCATAGCATGTACACTTTCTACAACATGCAACGTCGAAATAGTAGCAAGGTAGAGGAGCCTACGCGGACGAACCCTCATAACACACGGAAGGGCACACGCTGATGACGAGAGCCGCGATGATAACAAGGGCCAGGCCCATGACGATGACAATAGCCACGACGTAAGTAATAGGAAGATAGGCTAGGATTATAGGCCTAATTTAGCTTTCCAGTTTTAGCTATTTTAGCCCATCATTAGCTAAGCTCCACCTTCACTTCCCTGTGTTGGGATTGATCGATCCCCGAATGCCGTAACTATTAATTTCCTGAAAACTATACAGTTAAGTTGTTGTGTGTTTTGTAACTAATTTGACTGGGTGCTGTTGCTGCCTATGGTTGCTGCCTATGATATTTATTAAATAGTATAGACAGACTTACAACAACGTATAGTCCGTCTTCAACTATGCGTCCATGACATATTTATCTACGTCATTCATGACGCCATAATGACGTCATTGATCGCGATGGCATTCTATACGTCACGTAGTTGACTATGACGTCATATGATTGATGGATACAGTGGGAAGGTCCATTGGGATAAAGGATCGATTAAGTTCATCATTATTGACGGTTGTTTATCTTAAAGCTATATTATTGGTCCAGGTTCACCCGGGGTAAGCAACCTCTCGGTATGAAAATAGACTACATACTTGCCAATGGAGGAATCCAGTTTTAGCTATGCCCCGCCCATCTTTAGCTATGCTCCACCCACACTTCGCCCGTGTTGGGATCGATTGATCCACGAACCCCCCTGACTATCAATTTGCAGAAAACTATATAGTTAAGCTGTTGAATACTTTGAAACTAATTTGTCTCAATTAGTCCAATTAGTTTCAGAATATTAAACAGCAATTTTATTAAATAGCAAAGACATACAATTCGTAAAACAACGTCCTGGACGAACTTATCTACGCCATTCATGACTGTCATTAATCATTACGTCATCCTACACGCCACGTCGTTCATTACGATGTCATATGATTGATGGATAAACTGGATAGGTCCAATGTTATAAAGCCAGCCGATATTTATTTTTCTCCATTTTGATTTATCTTATAATTTTATAGTTGAGCGCGTTCGAGCGTCGAACAATAAATAACGTGGACCCGCAATAATTGGCTTACCAGATTAGCTTCCTCTGTCTTAGCATATGTATTGGTATTTGGCCAGAGTTGATCGAACTGAGCACTAACTAAGTCAGATCCGTGGCTAATATTCCAATGGTTTGATCTGCGGAAAAAGATTAAGCAGAATATAACTGATTCAGGCTGTAATTAATAAGAACAATAGCGTTATGATTTGATGTGGGATGATAAATCTTACTCAGGTTTAAATTAACGCGCTGGCGACCGAGCTACTCTAGCATCAACATCTCGTTAGCACAAGGGAGATGATTGATGTAATCTTACACCGCTTTAATAAAATTGCTCTTGAATAAGGAAATAAGATTGTTTTCGTTTATTCTACGAAACATCAATCTTTATAAATCTTTATTACGTGACATATTTGTCCCTACTTCAAACGTAAAGCCGTCATCCACGAAACCCTACCCTCGATGAAGCACTCGCAAGATAGAGACATGGCTCAAATACACCTAGGTGTAAGCGGATAATAAAACCAAATAACCAAACAACAACAACAACAACAACAACAACAACAACAACAACAACAACATTGCCACATATTGATAAATATGACGAATATATCTTGAGACTTGTAATAATAACAGGTTCCAGTCAAATTAATCTTCTTAAATCCCATTGTAAAATACGACGACTATAACCGATTCGGCAAATTTTAGCAGACATTTGCTATGTAGTTTCTTATGTTCCAAAATGTTCGCTTGCTATAACTAAGATCAAAATAATAACTCGCCAGAACGTGAGTTATACGGTGCACGGTACGGTACCATAGACAACAACATCCCCCAGTCAAAGTAGTATCAAACTATTCAACAGATTAGCGGTTTGATGTATAGTTATCATGAAATTGGGATTCTGGGAACATAGGATTCAAAGTATATACATCGAGCCCAACAGGTTTTGATCGATCCCAACACGGCAACACGTGGGCGGAGCTTAGCTAGGGATGGGTGGGGCACAGCTAAAACTGAATCATTCTAATTAATGAATGCTAATCCCAAAGAACTTTCTCAATTATACGGTAATATTATATGGTCACTTCTGCTTTTTTCAGGTTTTTTATTCTCTAGACTAGCCCCGCACACAACTAGAAAATTGTTCCAAATTCTTTTTAAGGCAATATATCAATAACCTTCCAAACTACCACATTCCGATATAACTACTTCTAAGATGCTATCCTGACAAGCTATTATTAATTTTGAAAATAATTTGCTTACATCATGTTGATTCCTAATGCAGCAACATCGGTCAGTCACATTTCTTTCTGAACAGTCAACATAGTATCATTTACATCGCAATAAATTTGCCATAGCATGTCGGTGTTGTTGAAAGGTTTGTGTCAGTTTTACGTTAAACAAATCATATTAATTTCCCTCTCACGTTAATCACAAATTCATCAAACCGCCAATAGATGATTGCTTGGAAATACTATTAGGGAGTTTAACGACTGATTTCTAAGACTAACAAGCGTAATCAGATGTTACAGACATTAGCCCACCGTTTTTGTCGCATTGTTAAAATTGTACGAATTGAAAAAAAGATTTATTATGACTAGTGGATAGATCAGATCTGCCACTCAAGTATATGACGTCATACTCAATTACGTCACATGCATACTGATATCACAATCAAAATACGTATTGGATGACGTATCAAAGTCCGTCATGAACATTGAATAGTCCATCGAGTATATAAATTGTATGTCTTTACTATTTAATCAACTTCTGTTGAATATTTTGAAACTAATTTGACTAGGTGCTGTTGCTGCCACAGACAGTTGCTGCCACAGACAGCAACATCATCCAGTTAAATTAGTTTCAAAATATTCAACGGCCTACCTGTATAGTTACCTTGAAAATGGGATTCCGAGAACTCAGGGTTCAAAGTGTACACATTGATCCCGACACGCTCAAAGTGTTGGCGGAGATTGGGTATAGAGGTGTTGGGCACAGCTAGAAATAGATCCACTCATTCCCCTTCTTTATCATTGAACGCATTTGAACAGCTAGTTATTAAAATATTTGCCGTGTCACCGGATTTAGAATTTAGTGTCAATTACTATTTGCCTGATATCTCACTGTTAGTAGGAGCACCGTTTTCAAGTGATTAAATTTAGTTTTCACAGAGTATAATATACCATTCTATGATGGAATAAACCTAGCCTGGAGTGGTGTGTAATAATCCATGCACAAGCTTGTTATATTAATCATTAATACATACATACCAACCCTCTTTTGGCCTGTCTGCAATGTAATTTACATATACCATCATATACACTTCTTTCAAATAAAAGTCGGTAACGGTCAGTGTTTGCGTGCAATCTGTAGCCCGCATGTTTTTAGCTGGGCTGAGCGCTAAAAAACGAACCCCATCACATCCACTGTCTCAGTGCCGAACTCTGCATAAAATAATGTACTGTATGGATTTTATTTAATTAAGCGGAGATGGACACCTTCATATCAATTAATGCAGTACATCTACGACCACACAGAACGACACAATCAAACTTTCGATGGCAACCAAATACAATTTCAGGTAGAATGCAGTTGATGGCACGCCTTCACAAATCTTTTGTTGTTTCTCCACCCGCACCCCATTCCACTTGACACGCTAAATCTCCACCTATCCCGTTGCTAGCCTACAGACACAACCACAAGCAGACATCGCCTCACAATCAGCAGACATGAGTAACTCACATCCCTAATTTGGTTGAATCCTGCCAACTTTGGCGCGATGTCCTGCCCAACACACCCCTCACCCCAGTCATGGAGTCTAATGTAAACATTGTCTGACAATCGCAATCATATGGGTAAATAGCATTACAAATTTGCTTGACTTCCTCCAACCTTGACCTTCCGCCACCCCACACACCCACCCACCTTCCTATAACTCCAAGCTGGCCACCCAACCACCATGTGGGTGGATCCTAATGTAAATGTTGCCTTGTAGTCCCCATATATATATGGGTAACTCACATACCGAATTTGGTTGAATTCCACCAAACAGAGGATATAGTTGGATAGACGGATGGATGGAAAGACAGACGAGGGTGATTGCAATATGCCGACCCCTCTGTTTTTTTCAAAATGTGTGGGGATAATCATGCCAGTGTTTAATGTGCAATTAAATGTCTTAGTACACTGCTTTCACTTAAACGCAATGTATCATATGGAGTGGGATACACTCAGGCCTTGTTGAGCGGATACCTTCAATATAAAGGACACCTCCATATAATATTAATACCGGGATCAAAGGAACAAAGTAGCTGACACTAGGTATTCGATGGTGGATACATTTTGCAATGTTTTCCTCTCTGCCTAATCTCAACCGATTTCTTAGCACAATTTTTTGCTTTGTTTTCCTTCTCAATTCTTAGTCCTGAAGCATGATATTTCAGCCCTGAAACATGATTTGTTCCCAAATCTGAACACTCGCAGATGATATGTTGCCATCCTGATCATTGAAACATGACATTTCACAAACTCTAAGCCATGAAAGAAAATAATTTACCAATTCTTGGGGTTGGAACATGATAGGTCTGCGCGGAAATAGGATTTGAAGGATGATATGTTGCTAATCTTGACAATTGAAACATGGCATTTCACAAAATCCATACCATGAAAGACGACCTTTTACAAACCCTAACCATTGAAAGATGACAATCACCAATCGTGAGTGGCGAAAGTTGAGGTGTTGTCAATTCTAAGCCATGAAATACATTAATTTACCAAATCTTGGTGCTGAAAAATGATATTTCCCCCTGAAACATGATTTGTTACCGCTTCTGAACACTGAAGGATGGTATGGTGTAAATCCTGATCATTGAAACATGGCATCTCACACATTCTAAGCCCTGAAAAACAATAATTTACCAATTCTTAGTGCTAGAAACATGAAATTTCATCCGTGAAACATGATTTCTTACTAATTTCGAACACTGAAATATAATATGTTGCCAACCCTGATCATTGAAATATGGCATTTCACAAATTTCATGCCATGAGAGATGACCTTTTACCTAACCTAACTCCTAAATTATGACCAATTGTGAGTGAGGAAAGCTGATGTGTTGTCAATTCTAAGCCCTGAATGACACCGATTCACCAATTCTTAGTGCTGAAAAATTATATTTCTGCCCTGAAACATGATTTGTTACTACCACTGAACACTGAAGGATGATATGTTGCCCATCCTGACCATTGAAATATGGCATTTCACAAATTCCATACCATGAAAGATGACCGTTTAGCAAACCTTACCGCTGAAAGATGACAATTACCAATTGTGAGTGTCGAAAGTTCATGCATGTCAATCCTAAGCCCTGAAAGAAACTAATTTCCAAATTCTTAGTGCTCAAAATGACATTTCTGCCCTGAAACATGATTTGTTACCACTTCTCAACACTAAAGGATGATATGTTGCCAATCCTGATCCTTGAAACATGGCAGTTCACAAATTTCATGCCATGAGAGATGACATTTTACCAAATAAATGTTATTGAGGAGCACAATGGGCCACAGATGGCTGAAGCCTGGGTAGCGCAATTTTTTGGGCTTGGGTAACGCAATAATGCTGCCTTGTCCTCGATCGGAAGATGGTGCATAAAGACTGAAGTGATTAGGTGCGTGGTCGGTTTTGAGATAGTGCCACATGCATATGTTAATAGATTATTACTCATGCCACCATGTCTGGATGTAGATCAATTTTCCAGAGCTGACCAGCTCAATTGGTGTTAGTAATGGCCTGGGGTCGCCTAGGATGAATAAAAGGGCGCATCATTGTAGTCAGTGGATTGTTCCTTGAAACTTGCTCGAATTGCCTGCTCTGCCCTGGTCAGTCCTCATAAAATGTCCTTCAGAGTTGTGTACAGTGAGTGGTGGTAAGTAATCAAAGAGCAAGACCTTGTTTGTTGAATCTGTTAAGCATTTACTGAAATGGCGCAGAAATTCCCTTCTTCAGGATGTCTGTTCTGAGCTCAATTATGACGCTAGGCAAGTTATTACATGCCTTCAGATTAACCATCTCTACCTAATGTACAAATTGCATACCAGGAAAGAGGGTAGACTCACTTATGATTTAACCAAGCTCTTCAGCGACACTGGCACTCAAATGTCATACAAAAGGCCCTTGAAGACCAAATAGCCAACATCGGTGTCAGCTCCGATCCAAGCGAGGCACGGCCTGTAAGCAGAACATGGAGACCATACAAAACTGTCATTCATACACAAATGCCATTCATATGTAGGGTCGTCTAGTTTGGTCAGATGATTCCTGAACTAATACAAGTGTCCTACAGCTTTGAACGGCTGTGTCATGGGCTGATGCCCGCTGCTGTTGCAAACTGGAACTTTCGGTTCAGGTCCTGCGTAGAACCCCGGAGCTCTTCCTGCTGGGTAGTGCACTTTGGCCACGTTTGCTCATGCAGTGGTGTGAGGAGAGGGTACGCTTGAAACAGGGACTGCAGAGTCTAGTCTGCCTTACCACAGTTGTTCAAAGCCGATGTTATGATACCACTCTCACCCTCACAGTGCACTGCGTGTTGGTGGACGTTGGCGGTCTATTCTGCATTGCTGAGATGATGCAGGGAGTTTGAGTGAACTTGTAGTTTCTAATTCCCTCCTTGAAGGAGGATTTGCCATGTGGTGAGACATCATCCCCCCTTCTTTTCCAGTCTGCCTGCACTCCCATTTGCCAGAGATAGCACAATGTGCTGGTATCCGCTGAAGTATTGTGCCATATCTCTTGGAGAATTCATGTAATGTTCCCTTTATGGTGTTTATCAGCTTTTCGGTGGAGCTTGCTGCAATAGCTTGTAGAGCAGCCAGCGCGTCTGTGAACAGGACTTCTCTGACCGGTGGTCCCTCTGTGGAACTAAGGTGGTCATCTGCTAGTTGGATAGTAATCACTTCCACTTTGGGGTTGGAAGAGGAAACCAATGGGTACAGAGATGGTTTCAGAAGGTCTTCCAGTGTGTTGGCTGAAGACCCCACTGCCCCCATGTCTTATGCCTTCTTCAGTTGAGCCATCAATGTAAGCATTACACACTTTTCAGTACCAGGGCTTTATGTGTGTGATCATTCTGTTCTTGTTTTCCACGAGTGCACGAATGCTGGTCCTTATTCCGACACTGAGTGGCTCTGGAGACCACCCCTGGTGTGTCATAATCTCACAGCATTCCGGATTAGCTGGACAATACCTACCTTCTCCTGACATTTCCTCAGCTGGTGGTTCTGGCTCTGTTGTTTCAGTCAGCTCTTTTTGGAGACTGTAACTTCATGTGGTGAGGGTGATCCATGTGTCGCTTAAAAATGTTCCTCTTTATCAGAAGTTTTTTCTTCCTTCTGGTTTCCAGTAGGTTGGATGCTGGCCGTCTCTTTCGTTTCATGGATGAGTAATTTCCATTGCATCAAAGATGCTTCTGAGTCCAAGGTTTGGTACCTTGTCTAGTTCACCTTGGATGCAGTGTTCCAAGTACTTGAGACATACGCCAAAACAGATTGCACCTGTATAGACTGTTCTCAGGATCTTGGCGTTTGATCCCTATGAGGTTCCAGAGAGCTTCCTCAACACCAGCCTTTCTGATGGCCCTCACATCCATCTCCTCAATATGGCATGTCAGGCGGTAATTTAGATTGATGTAAAAAGGTGGGTGTGCAGATCTGTAGCAGGGTACCTCTCCAAGCATGAGTGAGAAGATACTGGACATATGGTCTTTGACTTCATTGACTTCTAACAGCCCCCCCCCCCCACCCCCACCCCCCATTCTTCTGTCCACTGTAGTAGCTAATTCACCCCCTCTTGTATTCCATAGCCTGCTTCGGTGGCATGCTCTGCGTCACTCCTGATTTCCAGGCCGTCAGTCGACAAGTGTTCATTATATGGCGGTATCCACTGGACTATATTTTGCTCTATGCCACTACCAGTGCTTTACTTTAATGTGGATGGAATGTATCATGGTATTTAAAAGCACATTAAACACTGCCATGGCTCATATTTGATTTGATAGATATGCCATCTAAAATTTGATTGTGTGATCGGAGACGTGCTGCATTACTTCATGGGAAGAGGTTCATCGCTGCTTAGTCAAACAAAACCCATGAACGTACCTAACATTATAATATGTAAAGTGCAGCGCTGAGACAGCGGCAGTGATGGTGTTTGTTTTTGTAGCTCTCACGCCAGCTAAAGACATGTAAGCTACAAATATAAAATTTATATAAAAGCTTAAGTTGTCATAATTGAAAAATTAATTTAAAGCAGGCATACACATGTACAGTCTAAGGTGCCTACCTTTGTTTGAAAAAATGTATATCTT
Organism: Chaetoderma sp. LZ-2023a; assembly: GCA_034401795.1. Taxonomy (NCBI): domain Eukaryota; kingdom Metazoa; phylum Mollusca; class Caudofoveata; order Chaetodermatida; family Chaetodermatidae; genus Chaetoderma; species Chaetoderma sp. LZ-2023a. The sequence goes on along the minus strand of CM067369.1, from coordinate 166,258,076 downwards.
GGTACATTGCATTCAGGCCAAAAAGAGGGTTGTATGTATTAATGAATAATATACAAAAAGGGCGTGTGGATTATCACCTACCACACACGTTTACTTCATCATAGATTGCTATATCATAGCATAATTTAATAACTGGATCACGATGTTCCTACAAACGGCGGAATATCCGAAGAAGAGGAAATAACAAGAGGAAATAACAAATACCTAGGCTCAGTACATCAGAAGATATTTTAAAGTATTCGCTGGTGGTTCGCCGATACCAGAGAGGCGGGATCTACACAAGTAAGAAAAGTGATCGACGCCAAATTCGAAATCCGGTTACACGGCAGATATCTTAATAAGTACTGTTCAAAGGAACGTTCATAAAGTATAGATTTCCACTTAGCAAAGCACCAAATAAGCGTGACATTTTAAAACTAATATATAGGGAGCAATAAAGGGAAAATAACCGATTTAAATTCTGAAGTGGCGAGCGTAGAGACAATGTACGCGCCCATTAAATCAGTAATAAACGCGGCGCAAAAGAGTGTGAGTTATAACTAATAGAATTGTATATTTCACACCCTCAGAATTGGCTAGATTTTTTATGGTTATATGCTATTGCTTCTTCGCCATAAATCTACTGACAGAAATCCTGTTGCACTTTTGCCCCGGGCCATTTCTTAGATTGACTGGACTAGTGTAGTCCCAAGATGGGTGTCCATATGTGTGTATTTATACCATTCATTTTCTGCTACTTATGACCAGGTGCTGGTGGAAACAATTCGTGCATGACGCCATGACTGAGCGTATATACCGAGGCAGACATACTAAGTTTTTACTGACTGGTTGAAAAGTAAATTATGATAGCCCTGATAGGGTGGAGAACTGTACCAACACTTAGATACTAAAGCCTGAATATCTTTCTTTAGCGTCATGATGAAAAGCTTAAAATTACCTGCATAGTTTATGAGTGGCATATTAAGCGATGAAGTTAGTTATCCTCGGGGTATAAATATCGATCTGTCAAAATTCTATGAATCTTTGTCCCTATGGGTTGTAGCAATGCTGTGGAATTGGGCGTCTGGCAGATGGACTCTAACAGGAATACGTTTGCTATCTTGTCTGCAATCTTGAATTCCTCAATATATTCCTTGCAACTAATTAGAAAATGATCACGCGAAACTGTGCAAAGAAATCAAAGCATGGAACTTCTCTTACCATCTCATGGCCATTCTCAAAGCAAACATCTGCTGACTTAGCTAAGATATTTCAACATGCTGTATTTAGCACATTTGGAAGTCTAAACGCATATAACAATCAACCTCGTTCATCGAATATCATCAAGAAAAAATATCATAAATACAGAAATGATTATCGAAATAATAAGACCACTACTAACCTTAACGAGATGATAGATGCAAGCAAGCAGTATAAAACCATAATGAATAAAGCGGTAGCTTCCCACAAGCGGAATCATAAAGGAAATCTCATATTATCTTATACTAACCATTCAGGTGATAGAATTAATCACCCATAGTCCTATCCGGCCATTTTTAGCTTTTTATCATTCCGACAAGTAGCTAAATGTTGATACATTTCTACAGCCTATGATGGCTGTCATGATTTACTTTTCAACCAATCAGAAAAAGACTAGCGTGTTTGCGTTGGTATATACGCGCTCAGTCATAGAGGTACCAGCTATACTTTGGCGATGTGGTGTAAAAACACTCATACAGGGAAGCCGTTGAAGATTTTGAAACTAATTTGACGGGAGGTTGTTGCTGCCTATGGCAGTAATAACTTCCAGTCAAATTAGTTTCAAAATATTCAACAAGATGTGTATTACATAATAAAGAATGTAATACATTGACACTTACATGGCATCATACACTATCGCTTGAGGAGTCAAAATGGTGGCGATCACTGTTCAACATTTACGCGATATTACAAAGCAGATAATTGTGATACAGATACGGGAAATGTAATAGGATATGAATGATATGGAATCTATAAACGATAATCTATAGGTGCAATACAACATTTGAGATGAGATTAGCATCCCTTTAGATTAAAAATAGAGCAGCTGAGAAAAGCCAATCCCCAGAATACTGGAAACTTATAAAATCATCAGATCCAAACCCCGATATATGGTCGGTCATTGTTGATGTTATGTATAATTTTTATAAGTCAGTAATGCAAGTGATAACATCCCTGACAAGCCGATTACCTACAGTGAAGAACCAATAAATGATAGACTTAACACAAAAAACCACCGGAAATAGAAATTGGAAAGGAAATCAAGTCACTCAAAACCAATAAAGCTGCGGGAATGGATGCGACAGGCAACATTTAAGTTGAACTTCAATCAACATAAATTCCCTCAATTTGTCATCCGATTTACTCATCCTCCTACGCGTGGAATGCCAACCATCAGTCATATACATTGGCTAACTTAGACACCTGCTTCACTGGGTGGATGAGCGCGTCTTAAGCCACTCTGCCCATGGCCTTTGTCTGGCCTGTGACATTTAAATTCTTATGCATAAAGATGGTTGTCACAGCGGGACAAGGTCTATGAGTGGAGTGATAGGTCGCTCTGAGTCTGCCGCCAATGCTAAATGATAGAGTTACATAATAATAATAATAATAATAATAATAATAATAATAATAATAATAATAATAATAATAATAATAATAATAATAATAATAATAATAATAATAAGGTTGAATTTATCTGAATCTCATGCTGTTTGTCCGCCATAAATGATGAATATATCAAATCAGCAGAAACTGTAATGCTACCTCGCTCTTATCAATAATGCACGAGACACCGGTCATGTTCTAGAATTGTGAGGTTTAATAACCGTGCTGGTGAACCAACATATTTTCGTCCAGTCACTTGTCTAGCTAAGTTAATTACAACCATCATAAGTAAGGGAATAGATGATTATCTGGAAGAGAACGACCAAATAGATGAAAAACAAGATGGGCTTAGGCACAAATACTCAACTACTGACCACTTTTTTGCAATTCATCTATTAATAGAATTATTTATAAATCGAAGGAAAAAGCTTTATTGTGCATTTATAGACTTGGAAAAGGCCTTACATTAAAATGTGGCGTAGGGACACATCATTGCGATTTATAGTGCGTTATATTGCGTTCAACGCGTTCATTTATCTTTGCGTTGTTCTTTTTCACCATGAATTCGTCAGAGGAGGACGATGATCTGATCATTCTCCTAACGGCTTACCATCTAATGAATAAAAAACAAAAACAGATGCTTGGAACATCTAATTGCGAAAAAGCGGAAGGAGCCAGGGTGCTTTAACAACCTGGTTTTAAAAGACCTATACATGGATGAGTAAAAGTGTATACAGTACTTCAGTTTAAATAGAGAGCAGTTGGACCTTGTTCTACACTTCACAGGCAATGATCTTGTGAAAAGATGCATGAAAGAACGGTGTTGCTTTCATTGAACAATTTTTAATGAAAGCAGTATTTTTTCAATATATTAATGTCTAAATATTAAACACGATATTTTGCACAACGTAGACACAAATGTGAGCAGCTGATTGATCGTGAAAAATATGTTATAATAACTTCGACGTAGACTTCATATTAACATTTCTTGTGTCAACTTAACCCTTTCATGGTCAAACTGACCAAAAATCAACTCTGCAGTGGTCTTCAGACATTTCCATTTGAAAGGCTTATAGAAGAGTATTTTTTAATATTTACCACTAGAATGACTGGCTCGGTAACCGAGCCAGTCATTCTAGTGGTAAATTTTCAAAAATACTCTCCTCTCGGTCTCCAGATAGACACTGGCTAAGTAAAAACTTCTTTGCCATTGCCCATTTAATGGTCAAGCCGGCGAAAAAAAATTCAGTGGTAAAGTTACAAAAAATATTCTTCTAAAATTAAAATATCTTGAAAAATACTGACCATCAAATTTTTAATTGATATATAGAATTCGATAATATCTAGCAGTGTAAACATAACATCTGAAGTCTGAAGTCTGATGTATGAAGGCGAATCGGATGGTTCTTCAGATATTCCGATTTCAATAAAATCTGATCGTGTAAACCAAAAATCTGAAGTCTGAAGGCTGATATCTGAAGTCTGAAGTCTGAAGTCGGATGGCGCAGCCAATCAGAATGCGTGCTCTAAATACGTCATCAACTTTGGCGTCATCAGCCAACGAGCAAAAACATTTCGAATGTTGGGTGATTTGATTTTAATGACAAATTTATCATTTAATGGCAGAAGGAGAATTGGTTGTGGGACTCATTTAGCCCTATTTTGTCCGCCATGCTGTCTGCTGCCGCTTTTGGCAAGGCTAATGAAGACATTTTCTTCAAATTTTTTCTTCAGATTTCTCCATCAGATTTTCCATCAGATTTTTTCTTCAGATTTGTCTGACAGATTAATCCGATTGATTAATCTGATCGTCTAAACGCTCTTTAGAGTCAGCAACGGCGTCAGATTTTTTCATCATATTTGTCTGACAGATTTATCCGATCCTGTAAAGTATCGAACCAATCGCTATATCCTAATTTTCGTTAATAACAAAAATAATATCAACATGTACTTATCTATAGTAACCTATACAGATTTATGTCATAACAACGTAATTGTTCTGAAATGCAATTTGTGAGAAGTCATAAGAAAGTTAGAGGATCGAAACGCAATCCCATGGGAGAACTGGTTATTGGGTATCTGTGTAGCAAATCTTACCCTATTTCACCGAGGATCTCGCAAGATATGGAACGTAAATGATTCTAAACACGCGCATATATGGCCATAATGAACGCAATTCTTACCCCTACACTCGTCGCGTAGATCGTATGGCAATAATTTTGATCAACACGATGAAATAATTTTTTGTGTGTAAAATAACGTATTGCATATTGCATATTGCATATGAAATCAGAATACAGAATAAAAAGAAAAAACCCCAGACAGACGCATATATACACCTGTGCAAAAGTTAAGCACCACCCTATTTTTACGCACATGCGAGGGTATATTCATGTGCGCTATGAAGAAAGCAATAGCATAAACATTTATGTACCCATCCATCTTAGTGCAAGAGGTAATAATGCAACTAGAGGAATGCTGATTATGATGGTGGGGAAACACTGTATGTTTTTGTTTGAACTTGAAAACGAGGCCTGAATATGGTTACGTTGACACAACTGACAACTATTGCCCTACAGTTGACACACGTGGCTAGATTGTCATTAATGGTGTCTGAAAACGAAGTTTAACATCTGTGCACGAGTTTGAGACTGTCATTATTAATACCGGGTATATCCACCTTGTGCCTGGATGACGGCCTGGACACGACGTATCATGCTGGTCACCAACCGACTGATACGCCATTGTGGTATTCGTTGCCATTCAAGATGGAGTGCGTCTGTTAATTCCTGTAGGTTCTGCACAGGAGGATCCCTCCTTCTCACCATGTTTCCCAGAATGTCCCAGATATGCTCAATAGGGTTCATGTCAGGGCTCCTTGCTGGCCATGGTAGGGTTTCGATGGAATTCTGGCGGAGGTATTCATGCACAGCTCTAGAACTTCTTCCATGATGTTACGTTGGTCGTACGCCGTGCGTCTGGACCTCCATACACGAGTTCGACCATCTGTGGCATGAAGCAGGAACCGACTTTCATCGGACCAGTGTACCCGTCTCCAGGATCTCATGTTCCAGTGTCTTCTTTCGTTGCACCACCTCAGACGCTCCTCTTTGTGGTGTGCAGTGAGGAGAGGACGTCTGACAGGTCTCCTAGCTTTCATGCCAGCAGCATACAGTCTCCTTTTGACGGTAGACATCGACACTCTATTGCGCGTTTCCCATTGCTGGCTGAGCACTCTGCTGTTGGTGAATGGAGATCTCCTAACAAGGCGTACTAGGGCTCGATCATCACGGGCAGTAGTCTTCTTCGGTCTTCCAGATCTGGGCCTGTCCTTCACCTCGTTAGTTTGCCCATGTTTTGCAATCAAACGACTGATTACAGTATGGTTAATGTTCAGCTGTCTGCCAATCTCTCTGCATGACATACCAGTGGTATGCATGCCTATGATTTGCCATTTCACACGATCACTTAACCTTCGTCTTGCCATAGCGGTTCACAATCAAGAGCTAATTCTCTCTGTACAAATAAACCACGGTCATGAACACAAAATTCCTAATCTTGTCGCCTAAATCTGTATGTAATGTTCTACACCTCAAACTGGACTTTTACATAACTGAACACGTGTGGTGTTTCCCGCCACGCACGGACATCAAGCGGCGTGACGTCATGCATGCATGTGCATTTCGTACTTGGAATTATGTCAGCTAACGCGGGGACAAAAAGTATGGCAGCCTAGTTGTACCATCATGTTTCTACGTTCTATTGTTTTTGCTGGTGCTTAACTTTTGCACAGGTGTATATATGCCTATATCAGACTAACATACACGACCAAAGTTGAAACACAGACTGATGTTTCAATTCTTAACTAAAAGTAACTATCAATAAAGTACAATTAACCTGTATCAAATCCATTTGTCCCGATGTGCCTCATCATCTAGAAGCAGATCATCGGAAGAAGGTCTGACTATCAGATTTGACTTTCCATAGAGAGAACGCTGCGTTTATACTCATTCTATCGCGTTATGTGTTTTCAGCCAGCACTTGCGTTTTGAAGCGTGAACGCTATCTGTTTCAAAACGCATCAGGTGGAATCTTAACTTAACGAATACCGCCCTTTAGTTTTGAAATATCACCTACATGCGTGCACGTATATGCCAAATGACCGCTTGTTTCTAAACGGCTATCTCCCAACTCTCCTCTTTTGGTATGCAGCAAAGGAAATGGAGATATCCGATAACTCACTCAAGTATCTGGCGTCATATTCACAATACGCCACTCGTTAGCCGACGTCACAATCAAATGACGTATGGCCGGCACGAAAAGGGTACAACAGTAACAGTCTGAGTGGAATGCCATTGATTACTTTATATTTTTAATAAACATTCTATTGATTATTTTGAATCTGATTTGACTTGGAGCTGATTCTCATCGTAAAATTAATTTTAAAACATTCAACAACTGACTTGTATAGTTACCTTAAAATCTCTGATAAGAATTGGGCGGAGCTTAAATAAAAATGGGCGTGTTATAGTTAGAAATACACCTCTATCAGAAGTGTATGTCATGCTGTTTGACATGGAGGTGCTAGTCCAGTCAATCTAAAAAATGATCTCGTCAAAATGGCAAATAAAACAAAGAATACGTAAGGTAACTGCTGTACAAATGAACGTTCATAAAGCATAGATTTACACCTAACATAACAGTTAATAACCGTGCCAATTTAAAAATAGGACATAGGGAAGAATAAAGGGCAAATAAGAAATTTTAATTCTCAAGTGACGACCGTAAAGGAAATATACGCGCTCATTAAATCAGTAATAAGCACGGCGCAAAAGAGGGTATAACAAATAAAATTATATATTTCCCACCGTCGGAATTGGGTAGATCTTTTTTGGTCACATGTCATTGCTTCCTCGCCATAAATCTACTGACAGAAATTCTGTTGCAATTTTGCTCGGGTACATCTAAGGTTTTTCTTAGATTGACTGGACTATGCCTATAGCAATAGATCAGCTGGGCGGGGGCGTTACAGTAAGCGCTAATGCACTATATATATATATATATATATATATATATATATATATATATATATATATATATATATATATATATATATATATATATATATATATATATATATATATATATATATATATATATATATATATATATATATATATATATATATATACATCTATACAAGGTTTTTCTTAGATTGACTGGACTATGCCTATAGCAATAGATCAGCTGGGCGGAGGCGTTACAGTAAGCGCTAATGCATTATATATATACATCGCTTTCTCATGCTTCGAATTAAGCACCTGATGTCACGAAGAGGAATCGCATCCCATTCCTGGAGCAGTGCAGCTTCCAGCTCCCGCACGTTGTGAAGATGTGGATGGTTCTCACGCACCATACGGCCAAGAATGTCCCACCCGTGTTCGATAGGAGACAGGTCCGGTGATCGCGCTGGCCAGTCCAACACCGGAACGTTGTTAGCCTCAAGGAAATCACTGCTGATCCTAGCTGAATGAGGACGGGCGTTGTCTTGCAGGAACATAAAGTCTGCATGATGCTGCATAAAAAGGATGACAACAGGGGCGACAACTTCTTCACAGTAACGTTGAGCCGTTAAATTTACGCGAATCACAATAAGATCTGTTTTGCCATTTTCATGGATTCCAACCCACACCATGACACTACCGCCATCTGTCGTGCTGAATGATGTTGGCTGCATCATACCGTTCTCCTAAACGTCGCCAAACCCGTTGCATACCATCCGCCACATCCACACAAATCCGCGACTCATCACTGAACAAAACGTGGCTCCATTGTTGAGCACGCCATCTCTGATGAGTTCTTGCCCATGCAAACCGATTCTCGATGTGACGCTCTGTAAGCGGAACAGCAACGAGTGGACGACGGGCATGCATTCCAGCATCATGGAGTCTGTTTCGCACAGCTTGTGCATGCACTGTAGTGCTGGTAGCGGTGTGCAAATTACGGAACAGCCACAGCGCAGTCTTAAACCTGTGACGTCGTGATGACGTCACTAAGTAGCGGTCTTCTCGTGGTGTTGTTGCTCTCGGTCTGCCAGATCGTGGTCGGTCATTAACATGTCCAGTTTCCTCCTCACGCTGGCGGAGACGGGAAATGGTTGAGGCGTGAACATTAAAATGTCGAGCAACAGCGCGAACGCTCTGCCCAGCGGCGAGTCTTCCCATTGCTTCATGGCGCTGATTTTCGGGTAGCCCTGGGCGCTGGCCCATGTTCGGTAGGGTAAACTTTTAAGCGTTTTCTGTCAACGTTCGTTATCTGCTTTTGCAATATGGTGAATTTTTGCCTTCGCTACCTGCCAATGTGGACCAGTGCATGAAAAATGCATTTTCACATGCAGTAAGCGTGCGGCCGAGAAATGCAAGAAATGATTTGCATTTCTTTATGATCAGCGAGACATTACATTGACGAAAGATGCCTGCAAATTTGGTTATAAATGGATGCATAGTTTTAATACAACAAACCAAACTTCACTGTTGCTGAACCTTTTTGGCTCAGTATATATATACTATAATATACTACATTGCTTAGTAACTGGCTGGCTGGCTGGCTGGCTGGCTGACTTACTGACTGACTAATTAACTAACTGACTAATTAACTAACTGACTAATTAACTAACTGACTAACTAACTAACTAACTAACTAACTAACTAACTAACTAACTAACTAACTAACTAACTAACTAACTAACTAACTAACTAACTAACTAACTAACTAACTAACTAACTAACTAACTATGTTTCTGTTTTTGTTTTGTAAACGTGTGAACTTATTACTGGGTTGTACTGTGAGTATTTCCATTTCTCTAGCAGGCGTAATCGCTTTAAGAGCACACTTACCCCATGAAACATAATATTAACTATGTTTATTATTCTGAACGTGCTATTGAAAAGAAAATTTGGCAGAACGATGCGGTTGTCTTAGACCGCATCAACAGCTATCGTTTACCATGATTTCTAGTTATTCAACAGAGCTAATATGCAACGTGACCCGATAAGTGATAGCAGTAAGATGCCAAAACGACATGGCAGAACACGACGAGGATATGACTGAAAATTCATTTTGCAATCCCCCAAACCACACACCTACCCCAACCACCCACCCCAACCCCACCCCACCCAACCCCTCCCCCACCCACCCGCATCATAGAGGAACCGAAGAGGAACCATTTCTTGCGATCATTGCTTTCGGAAGCTGTATTTAGAAATGGAGACTTAGTCTCGTTTACGAAGGCCATTTATGCGCAAATCAAGCTATCTAGGTGATTTAACACGGGCTTGGCGTTTATTGCAGCCAATATATATGGAAAATACAGTGCTGGTGCTCGTACGAATTCCCTAGGAACAGCTCAAATTCCCCAGTGGATAGCAATCAACAATTCCATTATGATTGATACCGGGATAAAGAAGAAAAAGATCCGGGTCATTTGAAATGGGCTATAATTCATGATCTTCTCTCAAGGACGTTGCATGACACAGCATGCAATGTGTATATTTCATCCAGTAATTATATACCATTGTTTCGTATAAGAATGTAGGCCTACACATAAGAAATTAAACTGTACCCGGAAGTGGTGCTGGCCACATATTTGAATACTATAGATCGCTCATGGTGCCCGCAAATGCCTATGTTATTTTCGTAATTCATTAATTTTCGACCGAGTGCGCATGTCACGGGACAGAGTGATTTCCTGTAGTATTTTCTCGCCCGATCTTGTTTATAAGAGAATATTAGAATGACACCAACATCAATTTAATTGTGTTAGTCATTCGAACAAAATATCAGACTAAAATAGCAAAATAACTTTGCTAACGTTCACACATATTTGAACAACGTGATATGTACGAAAACAGGTAAATTTGCGCTTTTTCACCATATCGATCACAATACATACAATAATTTTTTTATGCTCATGGGAATTTAGAAAATTCGTGAGTTTGATAAAATCGCAAAAACTTATGTTTAAACATCGTAATATTGTGAGATGATTACTTTCAAAATTTGAAGTGACATTTTACGATTCTTATGAGCCTGATGTTTGGTCTTATAGTGAAGGTATGCCCATGAGCGATCTATAGTATTCCAATCTGTGTTGCTGACCCACGCCTTAGCTTTGATAACGCGCTTGGTGACCCAGTGACCTAGATAAATTGACGCCTTGACCTGAATGTCATATCACGTCTAATGCGCCACAACAGGACAGGATATGGCAATGGTGATAATAGATTCTGCATCTTTGCATTCCCGAATGTAAAAAAAAAGTGTATTTCAGTGTTCACTTAATGACTCCATGACCTAGAAATGTGACTGCTTTTAACCTGAAACTCAAACGCTCTAGCCAGCCCCTTTATGATTGTATGTGCCTAATTTAGTGATTCTACCTAATATACCTTTCCGATTTATCCATCCATCATATGACGTCATACTAAACCACGTGAGGTGTAGGATGATGTCATAATAATTACGTCATGAATGACTCGATTTAGTCTGTATTTAGCGGATAGGTAGCACCTAGTAAAATTAGTTAAAAAATATTTAACAGCTTACTTGTATAGCGTATAGTTTTCTGGAAATTGATAGACAGGGAGTTCAGGGATTGATCGATCCCAACACGAGCACGGCGTGGGTGCAGTTTAGCTACAGATGAGCGGGGCATGGCTAAAAACTGCCCATTGCATTCCGGATGTTTGGTCAAATATGTGTTTCCGGTATGCACTTACTGACAGGCCTGACCTCAATCTCAGACCAATCTCAATATTCATCTGGATTTGCCAGATTTGGTGATTCTACATTCTAGAATTTCTGAGCTACATCCAAAATGTGTATTTCATCATACACTTAGTGACCCCATGACCTAAATATTTGACATTTTGACCTGAAGCTCAGTCGTCCAAGGTCTAGGTTGTCTCATTAATCTAACGTTGGCCCAACATATTTGGTCCACTGCATTCACTCAACAATGGACCAAAGTACGTGACGTCATACTCAATTACGTCATGAATGACACGATTTAGTCAGTCTTAAACGCTTAATAGTCCGACAAATTGTACTAATTGTATGTCTTTACTATTTAATAAACATTATGTTCAATATTTTGAAACTAATTTGACTGGGTGGGCCGCTGTTTCTGCCATAGGCAGCAACAGCAACCAGTCAAATTAGTTTCAAAATATTCAACAGATTATCTATATTATTTTCTGGAGATTGCGATTCAACGAGTGTAGGGATCGATCGACCCCAACACGGACAAAACGTGGGTAGGGCGTAGCTAGAGATAGGAGGGACATAGGCAAAACTGGATTCCTCCATTAGCTGGCCAATTGCACGGAAGTTGATATCGCATGGAAATTGACATTTACATAAATGACATGGACTGTTTTGGAGAATACATTTGCCTCTAAAATTCCTCAATTCGGTCTGTCAAGCTTTCACACGATTGGCACAGCATAAACCTTGCCTCTCTGATAGGAGTCCTCACCATAAAGGAAATTTATAGCTGTTTCTGGTCAACCCACGGCTATAGAATGACAGTGACCACTACACCTGGGCCAGACATTAATTTTGGAGATGCAGATGAGAGAGATGTTTAGAATTCAGATAAAATTAGCTAGCCAGAGTTGAAGTTGTCTAGACTTGGTCAGGTTATTATCGTTATACGACAGTCCCAGTACAACCGTTATAGCTAAGTAATAGAGTGACTGCTGAATTTCGTAGCAGTGTTGTGACATAATCGGTCACAATCGGACTAAATATATATCGGACATATCTGTACTCGGACTACATGTATATGTGTTATTCGTTCGTTCGCTTATCACTTCATTATTGGATACATTTACTCATCCATTTATTTGTGCATCATTCTTTTTTGGATTATATTTCTCACTGTTGGATTACCGGATACTATGTGAATATCATCAAGTAAAGCAAGTAAGTTTTAAAAATAACACTACAGCAACATCTTCGTAATGGTAGCAGAGTATGAATTTAGTGGTAGCATTACATCGTCGTCGCCACAACATGGACCTGGTGAAATTTTTGATTCTTGAGAATTTTATAATCTACACACTAATGCTAGTCCTTGGTGAAGAATCTGCAATTTTATCCGGAATCTCCTGGACATTTTTAAAAGACCTAACTACAATTCATTTGCACAACATTCATTGGGCCTAAACCATTCCATATCATTTTATTTCTCACTAATTTTAAATAATTTTAAATCCGAAATTCCAAGAATGTTTTGGGTTGACGACAGCTGGAAATACCAGCTTGTGTGATAAGTAACAGAATCTCAACCCGCTGCCATTTCCTATCTAATTTATTACACATGTTTATCAAGATCTCATTTAAAACTGTCTAAAGTTCGTTCCAACTGAGAGCTTCTAAACGTGTGTGATAGATTAGCTTCGAAATGGCAACGACCATCTACGGTACGGACCAATGCAAAGGCTCCATTATCCATCAGTCAAGCATTCAGTGGACCAATTTTAGAATACTGAATCTTGCGCTATCTGAAAAACAAAATAAATGTTCTATCTATTATATATAGGCCTGGACTACGCATTACAGAGGATGACATTTTGATTGATATCAGACGCTATAAGTGGTCCGATGACCGAAACAGGAATAGGAAGAACCTACCTGCATAACGCAGGTTATTGGGCTGGTACCGGTCCAATACCAGGCCGAATTGTCCCAGTATTGGCCCTGTATCCGCCCAGTAAGCTGCGTTGTCGTGATCCACAATGCAATGAAGCATATGGACCAGTACTGATAACAAGGCCAATCGGATGTTAGCATCTCACGAACCGGAAGCAAACCTTTTAGTAGAGCTATATTAGTTCCGTAATTATAAATTACTTCTGCGATTTGTCGGGGTGATATTATTACTCACGTACGCCTACTTTGTGAAAAGACATGACTATTACACGAGGTTAGGCGGCGTTAGACATTTAGGCCATGTTCTCACTAGAGACTTAAAGCTGTCGTGTTCCATTAAATATACACACTTTTGCACGAGATATGAGATGCCTTCAATGCTACCCGGCGTGCAATGTTACCCAGCATGCAATGGCCTGACTCCAAAATCGTTGTAACTATTAGAGGCCATATTCGTTGAGTCTATTGTCTGCACAAGTCAGGATTTCCCAAACAAAACCAACCTGCTTGCACGTGCAAATAGTCATTTGTCCTCCAGCTGTGGAAACGTAAGCATGCACATAGGGCGTATTCACGGCAGTACATTCGACAGTCTGTATTTCAATACTGTTCAGAGAAAGTGTGTCACTGTCCAGGAGAAAATAGGAGAAAGCTTTTATATACATTGACAGTAATTTGCGTGAAAGTTGTTGCTATCAATGACAGCACCAACATTCAGTCATATTGTTGTCCAAATAATTAGTATGTAATGCAATTACTACCTGCTATATATTTGATAAAACATTTATTGAAAAGTGTTGCTGCAACAGCTTTCAGTCTATTTACTCTAAACTAATCATCATAAATTTCATTCAACACTTGCTACGGATTTGAAGAGCAATTTGACTAAGTGGTTGATGGCTAAGGCACCAACAACGTTATCAAATTGTTGTCCATACAATCACACAGCGATCAGTATTACTGTCTAAGTAGAGTGAGTTATATGGCCAAAATACGCTTTGCCTGCACGAAGGAAATATTTCGCCTAGCTATCGTGTGTACGTTTCTGTTCTATCAATGCATTTCAAACAAATGCACAAATCTGTCATCGAAACATACACGAAGTTTTCTTAGCATTCATTCTTGGCGAGAACGTGCATATAGGCCTACGTTCACTTTACCTAAATAGTAATGTATTGATTGCACGTGTGTGGATAATAATTCGACAATGTTGTTTGTGTTTTAGACACCATCAACTTGCAGTCAAATTGCTATTCAAATCCGTAGAGAGAGAGAGAGAGAGAGAGAGAGAGAGAGAGAGAGAGAGAGAGAGAGAGAGAGAGAGAGAGAGAGAGAGAGAGAGTCGACTAAAACTATGATGATTATTTTATATTATAGAGACTGAAAGCTGTTGTAGTTTTCATACAAATTAGTATCAAATCTGCACCTGGTTGTAATCGCATTACCTAATAATTGTTTTGACAACAATTTTACTGAATGTTGTAGCTGTCATTGATAGCAATAACTTTCACGCAAATTATTGTCAACATATATATATATATAAGCTTTCTCTAATTTTCTTATGGAGATTGACATACTTGCACTGAACAGTATTGAAATGCTTGCTGTCGAATGTACTGCCGTGTATACGTCCTACGTGCATGCTTACGCTTCCAGAGCTGGAAGACAAATGACCATTTGCAGGTGCAGTCAGGTTGGTTTTGTTTGAGAAATCCTGGCCTATACAGACAATAGACTAAACGAATATGGCGTCCAATAGTTACAACGATTATGGAGTCAGGAAATTGCATGCTGGGTAAGGTTGCATGCTGGGTAGCATAGAGTGCTGGGTAAATTGAACATAAATCAGCAGGCATCTCATATCTCGTGCAAAAGTGTCTGAATTTAATGGAACACGAGAGCTTTAACCGGCGTACCGCAATACTGAGGTATGGCGTTATTCCCGATTAACTCTCCACTGAGAACACGACTTTAGACATATTTTTCGTGTCCTCAAATGTTATGGGCAGTGCTTAGGAATCATGATTAACTTTGAGGACATGACAGTCGTCGTTTAACTTCTCCTGTTTCAACAGAGCTTCCACGCCCTCAAAATACTACTCATGTTGATTACGTCTTTAATGGTCAGCATTTTTGCCGGCCAGGAGATTATTTTCTCTGCTAAATTTACCATTGAAATGTACAAAAATTGCTTTCTGTTGTCTCGCAAATGGACATTTCTCTACTACTACTGCTGCTGTTGCTGCTGCTGTTGCTGCTGTTGCTGCTGTTGCTGCTGTTGCTGCTGCTGTTGTGGCTGCTGCTACCACTACTACTACTACTACTACTACTACTACTACTACTACTACTACTACTACTACTACTACTACTACTACTACTACTACTACTACTACTACTACTACTACTACTACTAATACTACTACTACTACTACTACTACTACTACTACTACCACTACTACTACTACTACTACTACTACTACTACTACTACTACTACTACTACTACTACTACTACTACTACTACTACTACTACTACTACAGATGCAGTTTTGTGTTTGTGAGCATCAAAGTGGTAATGATCAAGTTTCTGCATTACCAGTGTCCAATTGCAGACCGAGAGAAGATTATTTTTGAAAATTTACCAATGGAGTCATTCCAGTGGTAAAATTTCCAAAAATGGACTTCTCTTGGTCCGCAAATGAACATTTTCTACAAGAAAATAGAAATTTTCTTGAACAAATTCGAGGGTTAAAAGGCTAAGCTAATATTATCCCCTTCAACATGTCCAGTCGTGTTTGCGTGCTAAGGTGCTTGCGGGGGCGGGTGTGCTGGGTGTGTGGGTGTGTGTTTGTGTGCTGGTGGGTGTGTGTGTGGGGGGGGGATGGGGGTGGAGGAAGCGTGCGTGCGTGAGTACATGTGAGCGAGCGAGCTTGCGTGCGTGGATTCCTAGCGTATAGTCACACACTTACCTATGTTAAAATGTCAGCATGCTTATTAGTAATCACTGTAATCTGTCCGTCAAACATTTTGTAAGAAGCAAGTCGCCTCTTGTAACATTTTGTAAGAAGCAAGTCGTCTCTCGTTACAAATAATTCAATTTAAATATAAACATTTTTTAATGGGGGACAAAAAGGATTCAAATTGTGTGTAATTAATGGACCGCATGAAAGGAAACGAGGAAAACGGATGACGAATAGGTTTATAGATTGCGTATATGTTATGCGATTTGCGGGTGTGGATTGCTGATGAATGGGAAGCTGCATAAACATGGTCGAATGTAGGTGTCCTTCTAATCCCCTAAGCCCGGGAGGGTTGGGTTTGTGGTTGGTGGGGAGGGGTAGAGTAGGGCTAACACTCCAATCTCTCTCAAATGGGCATATGGTCCGGACCCTCACCCAGAACATTGTGAACATTAGGACGTGAAAGCGATATTTCCTGTTGCTCAACGAGTTCCATGTCGGTAGAGCAGCAGAGGAGGGAACACAAGATTCTGCTCTCCCTCAACTTCTCAGTGCCACGAGGGGTAGGGGTGGGATAGGTATTGTCATCATTTATTACTGTGATGTTATATACGTGAGTTATCTCTGTTTTGGCTTCATTCGCGTAGAGGTATACAGTCTTGAGCTCTTCAGCGGCTATTGGAAGAAGCGTATCAAGAGGACCGTTTTCCTCATCGATAAAGCCACCATCAGTTGCATACTCAATCACTAGTGGCATGCCTATCATTGGGATTAAAGTGTTTGGTCTTGTGCAGTGTTGTCGAACAGATGATGGTGCTCCGCCGAGGTAGCGAGTGAAGAGTACCGGTGATGCACCATCACCTTCTGGCGATACTATTGATGTTTTAAACTGTGCAAAATGTGCTGATTTGATGCGAACATTTATTTTTGTGTTTGCTAATAATCCATTACTGTCTATACAATAATGGCTTCCATAAATATTAACCCAAGATAGAATAGTCCCTCCATAATAAAAAGTATATATGCATTGTTTATAGTATTCTATTTTCCCACTGTATATCCAACCCCTGGTTATTTCTAATATTTGTAAAACATAGTCACTTGTGTGGCCTTCTTGCAATACAGGGAGCCATATCTAGCTACACCCCGCCAATTTCTAACTAAGCTCCGCCCACTCTTTTCTGCGTGTTGGAATCGATTTAGATATCTTGAACACCGGCTTCCCAGAATCCAATTTTCAAAGTAACTATACATGTAAGCCGTTGAGCTCCTTCAAACTAACTTGACTGGGCGCTATTGCTGTCGATAGCAGCAACAGCACTAATCAAATTAGATTCAAAATATTCAACAGAGTGCTTATTAGATAGTAAATCAATTAAAGACGTACAGTTCGTACACTTTGGGGACTTTTAAACGTTCATGTCGGAGCTAGATACGTCACTATGCATTGTGACGTCAGCATACACGTGACCTAATAGATTATGACGTCATATATTTGAGTGTCAGATCGAATCTCTGTATCATCAATAACTTTCAAATTAATGCCGGAATACAATGAAATGATGTCATGATTTTAGATTCAAACCCTAAGCCATTACGTTGAACATGAAATGATAATGGCATGGATAATATTATTCCATGTACGACTACACCTCCTCCTCCATGCTGCTACCGCTGCTGCTATTGCTGCTGTTGCTGCTGCTGCTGCTGTTGATGATGCTGCTGCTGCTTCTGCTGTTGCTGTTGCTGCTGCTACTACCACTCCTACTACTACTACTACTACTACTACTACTACTACTACTACTACTACTACTACTACTACTACTACTACTACTACTACTACTACTACTACTACTACTACTACTACTACTACCGCCGCCGCCGCCGCCGCCGCCGCCGCCGCCGCCGCCGCCGCCGCCGCCGCCGCCGCCGCCGCCGCCGCCGCCGCCGCCGCCGCCGCCGCCGCCGCCGCCGCCGCCGCCGCCGCCGCTACTACTACTACTACTACTACTACTACTACTACTACTACTACTACTACCACTACTACTACTACTACTACTACTACTACTACTACTACTACTACTACTACTACTACTACTACTACTACTACTACTACTACTACTACCACCACCACCACCACCACCACCACCACCACCACCACAACCGCCGCTACGACTACCTGTTCCTCTGTATGCTGGTGTAGTGGTAAGCTAATAGCCTCACAAACGCTAGGCCGAAGGTGTCATAGAATTCAGTGGTTCGAACTCCGTTCGGGCCGAAAATGGAAAAAAAGGCTAAAAGTACATTCCAGATGATGAATGAGCTATATCCTAGTTCCAGTGTGTCGTCAATGACAGGGTTCATAGGACTAATGCTTGACAATAATAATAACTATATACTTGCAAGTGCCTAGTGATATAGCAGAATGGATCTCAGAAACACGTAAAAGTTAGAATATCTGAAATGTACACCATCAATTCCAGTCAATTCGTATGGTTGTGAGACGGGTAGTTGAAAGCTACTCCGGTGGAAGAGTATTTTTCCTCTGGATGCTGGTGTAGTGGTAAGCTACTCGCCTCCCAAACGCTAGGCGGAAGGTGTCGTAGAATTCACTGGTTCGAACCCAGCTCGGGTCGAAAATTGAAAAAGGTAAAGACTACATTCCAGATGATGATTAATCTATATCCTAAGTATTAAAGTGGCCTGCTGTGCGCGATTGTTATGCAAATGAGCTCTTGATCTATTTAAATACTGCATTCTGATTGGTTGTTCTGAATGAGTGGGTGGAGGCTATTGTTCTAATTGAGCAGTTGTACACTGTGCACTATTGTTCTAAATGTCCGGCTACACGCTATTGTCTGTTCTGACATATGCATGTTAATGCATATAATAATGTGTTTTTTAAAATAGGTATTGACATGCGTGCATAATGATGAGCGTGTTCTGGCTGATCGTGTTTAACGTATTAATTAGGTGGGCGGCGGCGTCCCTCCCCTGTGGTTAAAATATATTTTGAAACTAAGTGGCTTCCTATGTCATCGAACAGGACTTTTGAATAATGGCATACTGCACGAACAATAGCACACACCCGTCACTTATGAATTGTTCATGCAGATGACCAGTTGCGCACTATTGTTCAAAAGTTGTCGCCGTGTGCTATTGTTCATAAGTGATGGCTGTGCGTTATTGTTCATAAGTAACCACTGTATGCTATTATTCATGCAGGTGGTGTCTGGTATCTGGCAAATATTTTGAAACTAGCGTGAATTGTAGCTTTCTATGTCAAATTAGTATTAAAAATATTCGCTTACCTGAGATGGGGGTGGGGCGGCATCTCCCAGTCATTTAATTTTCAAAAAAATCAGAGCAAACTACAGTATTACACGGGTAATATAGATAATAATCATGTATCTATCGTATTTAAGGAGATATAGGTCCTTAAAGTAGCAGTCAGTTTCAATACAGTTTGATTACCCATCTTTTGGAAACCACGCTGCTGATCGCTGTGGACTGTTTTTTCATAAAACACATCTTTCGTATCACAGACTATAAAATACATTAATTATACTTCATGAGAGCGTGCAGCTTGCCACGATGGAGTCGAGTGTTAGCATTTGATTATTTGAGTGCACTCGGATACATAAAAACACATTCTGGTGAACAAATGATATGAGATTGATATTTGGCAAGATATTACAATGTCCATGCTGAGAGTAAAGTTAAAAAAAAATCGATAATAACGTGTGAACACGCTCACTGGCTATTGTTGTTTACCACTAAAGATTAACACATTTTTAATTCACCGTGTTCATACGTTAACAGTAGTAAGTGCATTGTGGTGAGTTGCCTTATCATTCATGATGTTGCATTTCAACAATTAAGAGCCACATTACGAGCATAGTAGCATAATCATAGATGGTCGTTTACTACAAGTCAAATTTAAATATATCCTTTCGGGCTACACAGCAGTGATACGCTATAACCATGGTTTTTTACTATATAATTCAGTCAAACCTGCCCTAAGCGACCACCTCATGTTACACCATTACATGACGCTATATATTTTCTTAACCCTTTAACCCTTTAACCCTCGAATTTCTTCAAGAGAACTTAAATTTTCTCATAGAAAATGTCCATTTGCAGACCAAAAGAAGACTATTTTGAAAATTTATCTTTGGAATGATTGGCTCTGCTGGCTATCCATTTGTCTAGACATTGCGCCAACAAACACCCACCACCAACCACCTACACCAACCATCACGAGCACCACCACCACCATCATCAACAACAACAACAACACCCACCGCCATCACCACCACCATCATCAACACCTCCACCCACCACCTTCACCACGACTGCCACTAGCACCACCACCAGAACTACTACCACCTCTACCACCAGTACCGACATACACCACCAACCACTAAACAACACCACCATAACCACCACTACCACCTACACCCAAAACTATGCATTAACCCTATCTCACCACCAGCACCACCCACCACAAACACCCACCCACCCACCAACCCCTGTCGAATTTCTTCATATTCATATTTGCAGACCTATAGAAGACTATTTTGGAAAATTTATCATTGGAATGACTGACTCTGACGGCTATCCATTTGTTTAGACATTGTGGTCGGAATTTGTGAGAGCGTGGTGTATGAAAACTGACATATAGGTTGGAGAGGGTATCTCAATGAGGGTTTAATAAAGGTCTCGCTCATATGCACATGTGCCTATGTCAGCATGAATGCATTATGAGTACCTAGTCAATGAGGCCGCGGCAACAAACATAATATAGCTAGCTATCTATTGTCTAGACATTGTGGCTGCAACCACCTACCACCAACACCACCACCATCACCACCACCACCACCCCTCTGCCACCACAGCATCACTACCACCCACTACCATCACCACAACCACCACTAGCACCACCACCACCAACAGCCACCGCCAACCACTGACCACCAACACCCACTACTAAGCATTAACCCACCACCACCACCATCCCACACCACCCATCCACCACCACCCACTACTTTCCCAACCACCACCCCACCACCACCAACATCAACAGCACCCACTCCGATTTGTATATTGAGGGATGGTGGGGGACCCAGCTGGATATATAGCTACAATCATCAAATCAACACGCACATAAAGAAACAATGTTTTATTTGTATCCATATTTTTATATTTGGAGAACATACTACATATGATAAAACATATAGTTTCTGTAGCATAAACAAATAGTCAATGTTCTGGAGATCCATTTATCGATGGGTAGACTGATTCCTTATGGATCAGATCCATCACGACTGGAATCATCATCATTATCGTCAGCATCTAGCTTGTTCCTTATGTACTTCTTGATCAGAAACTCTCTTTTTCGAAAAGCTGAGAAGACTGCTTCATCGTATGTGTACCCCTCAGTGATAAAATCTTTAGTTTCCCGATGAATTATTTTAATGAGCATAGAGTTCTGTAATCTTCTCCACTGGAACATTATGTCTATACACTTTGCAACTAAAGCATCAGCATATAGGGAAATAGACACATTGCCTACACCATTTGGGTCTGTGTTCACTTCACCATTCTCATCTTCTAAACCTGATTGTTCAGCGTCTAAGACCTGCTTAATATTTTGGAATATGGTGAATAGTTCCTGATTGCCTCTGTCTTCTTTTTCATCCTCACCTTCATCTTTACTCTCAGACTCTGCTGAGTCATCGCCGGCTTCACTCTCTGACTCCATTGGTTCATCATCTTCACTCTTCATCTCTGTCATTTCCTCATTTCTCATTAGCGCGCACATTCTAGTAAAGTCTTAGAATGAATGAGTGATACAATTTAGCATTCGCTTAAAATATCTTACCAAAATTATGGCAACGCACGCTAAACTGTTCAAACGGGGTGTCTCGTGTGTTTCTGAACCATACAAAATACTGATTAATGGTTATGGTGCGTAACTTCGCGTATGGACCACTCGATGGTGCGAATTATGCATCATTAAGCTCACGTTACTATTACGAATTTGAACGATTAATTTACGCATAAAGTAAACATGCACAACATATGTTTTTCAGAAAAAATGGATTGAATGAAGTGCTAATATTATTATTTGAAGTATTAGAATGTGCATATGCTAAGTGCTCTGCGCAAGAATCTGACATACCATTAGTATGCATGCATGCATAATGCAAAGTTCGACCACGTGGTTTTCAAATTAACATCCATAGCGAAGTACAGTGTGTTACACGGTCAATATGTTGGTAAACTTAGTGATGTTGTATGTAAAATATTATATAGATAATAATCATGTATCTTCGTATTTAAGGAGATATATGTCTTTAAAGATAGGTGGTATCAGTGTGCGTGCGTACGTGCGTGCGTGTGTGCGCGCACGTGTGTGCGCACGTGTGTGTGCGTGTGTGTGCGTGCGTGCGTGCGTGTGTATGTGCGTGCGTCCTCGCCCCTGTATGTGTGCCCTGCGGGCCACGTGATTTTCAAATCGTTGTCCAGAGCGAAGTACAGTATTACGCGGGCAATATACAGGTAAACTTAGCGATGTTGTATGTATAATATTATATAGATAATAATCATGTATCTTGCGTATTTAAGGAGATAAATCTCTTTATAGATAGGTAGTATCAGCCATTTAATGGTTTTTTTAAATGCTTACAGAAATTTGGGTGTTAATCTGTATACAGATGTATTGTAGCTGCTGTCAAAGATTAATGAATCATGTTTAATAACTATAGCTCCCATACACGAACGTGGTGAAGGAATAGCGTCGGGTACAGACATGTTGTAGCTCTGTGTATGTCCTTTCATGAGTGTATTACGCGCGTATGTCTGTTCATATGTGTGCTTACATGTACGCTTCATGTCGCATTCTCCGATCACAAAACAACAGAAATTAAAGTTCAGAAAGCAAAACTGGTATCAGGTGGACAGAAGACTTTCTTCTTCACCGCTGCTTCTGAATGGAACACTCTCCCTTTAGATATCAAAACATGTCATACTCTACAATCTTTCAAATCAAGTCTCAAAACATTTCTATTCCATAGATCTTCAGCCGCTTAGAGCATGCTATTGCATGGAGATTTGCGCTATATAAATGTACTTATTATTATTATTATTATTATTATTATTATTATTATTATTACTACATGTGGGTGTATGTTTTTATACGTATCTGAGTGCCTACGGGTATATGTTATAATGATGTATAAAACATAATTTTAAGATTTTGTGCGTGTGCGTGTGTGCCCCTATATGCGTGCCCTGTGCATACGCGGTATGCGTGCGCACACATATTGGAATGGGAAAAAGGGATATGGCCATCGTAGTTTCGTTCATCAGCCTAATGCTGGCCCAACATAGGCAATACGTTAATGGTCCGAAGTTGAGCCACCGGACATAAATCTATGAACATATTTAAAATAGCGCACCAGAGAGCATAATTTAAAAAATTAAAAAAGGTGAATATTTTGGTGATTTTGTTTGATTTTCTGTGAAATTTCCAATGCATGTCCAATGATGGCCTAACGCTGGTCCAATGTTGGCAAACAAATTATACAGCCAACGCTGGTCTAAAGTTGGTATGACATTGTAATGCCAAATGTGATTTGCCAATCTGTTGCCATCGTTAGCCCATCGTCTAAATGCTATCTGGATAGTTTCATAATATTCAACAGAATCTTTATTAAATAGTAAAGACATTCAATTCGTACAACAACGCATAGTTCATCTTCAATTATGAGTTCGTGGTGTACTTATCTACATCATTCATGATTTTATAATGATGTCATTGATTATTGTGTCATTCTACCCTTCGTGTAGATAATTATGACGTCATATGATGGATGGACAGGACCAGTTGTGACCATAGTCGATGTTATGAATATGAATTTATGATGAATATTATTGATACCTATTGTATGTTTAAGCCTAAATTGTCGATGACTTGTTGGTAACTACACAGCTAGCCAGTTGAATATTATGAAACAAATTTGACTGGGCGGAGCAACAGCTCACACATTAGTTTCATTATAAAATATAAATCCATCAAAGGCATGATTTCCAAAATATAATGACCAGAGTCAGGTTATGAAAAGGAATTTAAGATGAATATTAATGATGCCCAATATATGTTTAAAGCTAAATTGTCGATGACTTGTTGGTAACTACACAGCTAGCCAGTTGAATATTTTGAAACTAATTCGGCTGGGTGGAATAAAGGCTCACAAATTATTTTCATTTAAAAATATAAATTCATCAAAGACATACAATTCATGCAGTTCATTTACTGTCGTCATGATGGAGTTATACCTCATACTGATTGTGACGTCACCTCACTAGTGAGGTAATTGGTTATGATATCAGATACTTGAGTGATAGATCGGTTCCCTCCATACAAGTCACTCACCATAGAATAAAAGATGGTGTTTTTTCGTAAGACATACAAGCTCATTAATCAGTTAACTGATTTCCAAAATACAAAATTATACACGCCTCTGCAATGCACTTAACAACAACGAATAACAATCCATAGATTGAATAAATGTGATGACATATTGATATATGCGAGTATGCGCTTGTAATAAATGCGATTTCGTATGTATGTGTACATATGTGTATGCGCTTTTGATGAGTGCACGTTTTAATAAAATGTGAATTCATATGTACGTGCGAATGTATGTGCACGTACACGCATACATACGCACAGTCCTTTCATGAGTGTATTACACGTGTACGTGCACGCGTATATACGTTTCATGAGTGTATTACATGTGTTTTCGTATGTATGCGAGTATGCACATAATAAATGTGGTTGTTTGCATAAAGCATAATTTTAAGATTTGATGGTCCTTTAAAAAAAGGACATGATGATATTGGTTTTAGTGCATTTGTGGATCTCAACTGTGTTTTCAGTTCTCGACGCACCAAATACATACGCAACAATCGTTTTTCAGTTGGTATTGCGTATGTACTAATTTGTTATAACTCCTTAAACTCGGATCTGGGAGGTGTTCTGCCTCGCAGTTCCTAATCTCAAGCATTACAACTTGTGTAGGTGGCTGTAATGCTACAGTGCAATAACAGTTCCATTCGATACACCTGCAATGTATCAGAGAGGAATTTGCCGTTCGCCAACGATCAAACATTTGAGAGCTCATTCTAATGCAGAGAGTGTCAAATGTTCAAACAGTTTCATCTAGAGTGTTGCTCTATATAAGTCGATTAAGTTTTTACACATGCATCTAGGCTGTGGTGTAATCAAATACGCTTATACTGTGACTCAAGATTCGGCTAACGTAGGAGTTAGCAATGAAGCTGATGGTAACGATATGTAATAATCAGTGATAGGACAGACAGAGCGCCAGACATATGTACATTGGACACCCGGTAGCAGGTTCCGTGATACATATTGGGTTCAACCATGGCTGGTTATGTTCATCTGAATGGCTAAAGACTACCACGACATGACTGCATGGCATTATTGTAGTGTTTTTTTACAATAAATATTAACTGGTAGCATTACTGATGCTGTAGGAATAATCATAAATGATCGAGGTGTGCAACGTGTGACTTTTAAAGATGCCATATTCGCAATATCGCTTTATAATACTGCGTCATATGAAGAGGGTGTTGTATAATTGCAATGGGTTAGTAGAGTGGTTAATGGTGTGGGCGCATGATGAAGCAGGATAGTAGTGGTGTGAGTACTTGCCATGATGAATTGTAGTCATGTGTTGGCACTTGATTATTTGAGTGCACTCACATATTTTATTTTTGGACTTCTTGGTAGATTGGTAGTTCTATGCATTTTCTATCTGCATATACAGGAATTTGTCCATCACGTTTTTGTTATTTATTAATAATACTACTACTAATAATATTAATTAAATTACGTTATACTGTTTAGTAGTTTGAAGTCTAATATGAATTCTTTACCACAATTGGTATATAACGACAATAATATAAATATTAATTAGACAGCCGCCCACTATGTATATGCATTTGATGGTTGACTGTTTACTTATATATTGTGCATTAAGTCTTGTAGTTGAGGTACCCAGAGTTATCAGAATTCATTATTAGGCAGCATGCTATGTGTTAGTTAAGTACTACAGGATCATATGCTTCTATGCAGAGTAACGCTTGGAAACTGAATTCCTTGAATCACAATTCCAAAGTAATAGAGTAATCCATCTTATCGTTCAATCATATGACGTCATAATCAAGTACATCGCGTGTATGGTGATGTCATAATCAATTTCTTCATTAATGGCATGAGTTAGTATGTCATAAATGCTTAATAGCCCGACGAGTTGTACAACGTAAACTGCAGAATATTCACAAACTAATCTGAAAAAAAAGAGTGCTCTAACATAGAAAATCACCAACTGCTTCCAGACCAATATGATAAAATATTCAACATAATATTTTGATAGTTGCAAACGTCTTAGTTATTTATAGGAGAAAGACATGCTATTAAGCGTGTACATGCGTAGAATCATGCTGCCCACCACAGATATAACCTCATATTTCCAAAACATAATACAATGTACTGCTTCAAATTTGAGCATAATCTTTATGACTTAGACAATAGTAGTTTTGCAATTCCAATTATATTCAAATTTGTAACAGCATATTTTACTCAGCTTTGAAAAAATAGTTATTTATGAGCTGGATTTTACTGTGGAGAGCGGCAAAGCATAAACACATGCTCTGTGACAGCCATTCCAATGTTCTGAATGGTGCGGGCGGCTCGTTAAAACAATGATTTGTAACAAGACACAGTAAAGCATATGAAATATCCAAACAGGCACATGATGTTCATGACGTGATTTCAATGTGGATTCAATGTTGAAACAGCTTCATGTGCCTGCTGGGTTTATGGTTTAGCCAGTCATTCCGGTTGAAAGGTTTTAAAAAAATAAGCTTTCCTATACTTGAAAATAGTTCCCTCAATGTTATACACACCATTTTAAACCATCAACATAAAATAATTATGTACGTTTTTCAGTAAAAATATACATTCGCTATTCCAGAGCTTTTTTACAGTATATAATCATGATACTATTATTACGAAGGCAGTCATTTCATATGTGAATTTACAAACACATTTTCTACATATAAAATATGTTTTCACTCAACCTGTTTTATCTCTAAGAACATTTATGGTTCGGTGAAGTGTATCAGTGAAGATTATTATGAAAGAAGTCATTTCACATGTGAATTTTCAAAAAACTCTCCTTTAATGGCTAAAACTATTTTCATTTTCATATCAAGAGAAATTATCAACTCGGTCATTCCAGTTGAAAGGGTTTCAAAAATAAGCATTCCTATCCTCGAAAATAGTTCCCTCAATGGTAGTTAAACCATTTTAAACTGCCAACATAAAATAATTATGACGTTTTTCAGTAAAAATATACATATGCTATTCAAGAGCTTTTTCAGTATATAATCCTAATACTATTATTATGAAGGCAGTCATTTTATGTGAATTTCAAAAACTCATTTTCTACATATAAAATATGTTTTCACTCAACCTGTATTTATCTCAAGAACATTTATGGTTAGGTGAAGAGTATAAGGGAAGATTATTATGAAGGAAGTCATTTCATATGCGAATTTTCAAAAAACATTAAATATCAGTGGTGACTCTAACAGTAGCATGATGCCATGATATGACGTAATGAAGCATGATCGCGTTTACGAGACATGACTGACTGAAATGCACATGAATGCGTTAATCTTTGAACCGTTACTCCATAAATAATGCACATGCACCAGTGCTGAGTGCTTCAGCTATGTTTTGACGTGATCGCGCCCGCCGCGCTCTATTCAGCTGCATTTTGATGTGTATTTTTTGGAGAGTGCAATGCGTGCAGATGTGTTTTTGAAGTGCTGCATTAACATACCAATGCACATTGCCAATAGAGGGTGAGGGATGGGTGTGCACCATTTAAAGGTATGATCGACAACGACTAAACAAATTAAATCATTTTACAAGTTTTATTAATACTGACATGATAAACAACGCAACATATTATTACATTGATATGATTCTAGTACACAACATCAAACTGCGATATGTTTACTAATACTACAATATTAAGACAATATATTATTTAAAGGCACTGATATTATAGCGTTATCAGTTGTTTAACATATATTAACATCAGTGATGCACCTAAAACCATGACGTCATACACATACGGCACAAATCAGTGGTTAATGGTTAAATTTGTTCCTGAAAATAATATATCATGCTTAACCCTTTAATGGCGAAAACGTACATAGCTGTCCTCCTTAGCTGGCTAGAGGAAGACCCATTTGCGGACCGAGAGAAGACTAATTTTGCAAATTACGACCGGAATGGCTGCCACAGGTATATAAATCATAACGCAATGGTTATTTAAGTCTGATGAATATTTTGAAACTAATTTGACTGGGCGTTGACATAGGAAGCTACAAACTAGCATTCATGTTAGTTTCGTAATATTCAACAGCATAGATATATAGTTGATAGACTGCTAAGGAGGGCGGCTATGGCTGGTTTCACGACTAAAGATTTAAGCAGGGATGCAGGAATGATAAACACCAACATATCTGGCAGAGACCAACACAGCATCAAATCATCAATGCTGGATACAATATCTAGCTGGATGAAGGGAACGCGTTGCCCATAATGGAGTTCCAGCCTAAGGAGTGGTCAACCACAAAGTACACTGCTACTTTATCAGGAAAAACAGCTCTATGTGACAAGATATGAAAGGGCTTATAAGATGGATCGCAACACTGGAAATGTACAATTGTGCGAAGATCTTGTGTGCTTTGAGGGGGAGGAGGAGGCAGATACCAGAATGATTTTACAGCATACATGCACTCAGAGACACAAGAGCATACAGTTCACTGCATGTCTATAGACTAACAATTTGTATTTCTTTTATGTGATCAATAACAATGCAGAACGGCGTATGGCTTTACAGTTACTCAATTAGCATAATTATAGATAAGGAATCACGTTCATAAAAAGAGAGAGTTACGGCAAACTGTCTATCATGGAGATCTGTTTTACGGAGACATCAGATGATGGTTCTTTTAAGATGGTCATACGTCTAGCTCTCTTAGATAACACCACATTGTGCTCTGAAAATGCTATTCACTATGGTAAATTGCTTTTTGTTAAATAACCATGTGTCTTTAGTGACCACTCTTTGACTACACAGAAAGTGTCCCGTATAGACAAGTTTTACTGTACAGTTAAAACTTATTTATAGCAATAGCCATACATTGGTACTTCGTAATAACGATAATTATACTACAATACATACAAACATCATCGATCTATGACTACTTTTGTTCCTAGTATAAATCATTTGATTGGTTGATTCATTGAAGTAAATGCGTGATATAAATGTCCTCATTTAGATGCATATTCCCCAGTAATAGATGGGATTGATATCACAATGGCGACCATCCTGGCTTCCAAAAAAGGTTATACATAGATATTTAATATTGATATGAATGATAAGCTAGAATGTGTTTAAAACCAGGTTAACAACATATTTAGATTATTATTCATTATTTTAAGATTCAATTCTGTTGATTATATACACAAACTGATATTCAGGCATTTAAATGTTGGCCATTTCGAATTCAAGATGGCGGCCATAATGGACACTTTTTGAAAGTGGCAATAAGTGATTTTGGACTCCTCTACGGTTGTACTTCGAGGTTCAACAATAAAATTGACATCACCCTGGGTGTCCCGCAGGGTCATATACAGCCGGGCTTCTATATGTCTTTAGTATTAATAAATAAGGCTCTATCGATCCTAACACGTGTGAAGCGTGGTGGAGCTTAGCTTACAGACGGTTGGAGCATAGCTAAAACTGGAAAGACATATGCACATTTTACTATATTATCTGACTAGTAATGTTATATGCATCTGAAATTTGGGGGTTTGAGAAAACTGATCTGCCTCAGACCTGCCAAATAAAATTTACAAAATTCCTTTGTACATGATAAAGAATACACCAAATATTATGATCTATATCGAACTAGGAAAATTCTCTCTACACATAAAGATACAATGTAATATGAGTTGGCTTTGGGGTGGCATAGTACTTGAAATCCTTTGTCCCTCAAAGGTAAATATAAGTAGATTGCAAAATTACAAGATCCCATGAATTGGTGTACACTTTGCATGCACAAGTAATGCATGGTGCACACCTTAAGACCTTTGTTGCCAACCAGTTAGCCACTTGTTGTCAACTAGTTGACGACTTGTTGTTAACCAGATGTAACAATACGAATAGTTTCTCACGCGTAATAGAAACACATAATTGAGTCACAGTAATTGCACTCGTACAGTAGATTTGTCAGTATTTCTACTCCGATTTAACAGAGAAATACAGATGCGAAATACCAAACGCTTTGGGCGTAGGGGTACATAAAATATTTTAGAACATGTCTCGCTCATAATCTGTGTAATATATATTGGGTGGGATGTTTATGCTGACTACATGTGGTATCGTGTATAATTCTGGATACTCTATATATACAATATTCTAACTACATGTATTTATATATTATTAATGTCTATTTATAAAATATGTCTATTTTCAGTCTCATCTGTTCACAAGAATGTTTAATGTGAGGGTCAAAGTCATGTCTTGATAACACTTAGCCATTCTATGAGAGAATGTTACCAGGCCACGGTTGTCTCATTTCGAGATCGGAACCGGTTATCAATGCAGCCCATGTTCATCAGTCTGTCACGCATTCTGTATGTCTGTACCTAATGTCAATTATCAACCATCACTACACCAATGGATAGGTGGCATGCACCACGCAGGTACATACCCCGGCAGTCTAGGTATGTACCTCAGTATAGGTATACGGATAACTGGAGGCACTGGTCTCGGTATCCGAAATGCCCTTATGATCAAAATAATTTGTTGTCGTTATTCGTCCGCCATGCTGAAATATAGTTTATACATTTTAACATTACATTTTTATACAATTACGATGTTCAGTTTTTCATGATTCTAAATGAATCTTATAATGTGATTAGTATAATTTATTAAAATAGAATATAGCGAATAAAGTATAGGATTTCTGCCACGTACCAATGCTGGAATTCTGAGTGGTAACATAGGATGTATACAAAGTCCTGCAACAAATCCATTTTTCTATACTGAAAGTAATAATATAGCTTGATCATAAGTGTTTTAAACATTTTGCCATGTGTCCATCTGTCTGACACTCCATCTTTGTGTGTTGGTCTGTGCGCATAAGTGGCAGCTGGTTTTACCCGATTGAACAAAATTAACTTCGACACAAATGCTAAAGCAAACAGAGCCATAAAATAGGCACGCATATGTTGCATAATCATCCCATTAGTGACTTCAACACTTCAATCATGCACATTTCACAAGCTGATTTTGAACATTTGCTTTCAGAAAACATTTATTGACATGAACCATTATGAGCATGAGGAAAGTCGATAAAAAGTAGAAAATTGTAATAACTGGACATTCATTCTTTGACTTTAAGAATGACTACATTTCGATGCGACCATTGGCGTATGATGAATTCAACTACGATACATTGCGGATGTATCAAGAGGAATAGCTCTAATGATGTAGCGATGCCACGGCCAGTAAATATTATTACCGAAATTCGGAACCGAAGGGTCAAATACCTTAAGGAACTGAATGAACATAATCTTAATAAATTAATTCATATACAATATGAGTTGAGAGGTGAGTGTTGCAAATGCAAATGGTGTCGTGAAGCTAGAGAGTTATATCAACGCACGCACAATGAGTAAACATCACAAAACAACATCAGGCCCTTTTTCAAGGGCCACCAAATCTGATTAAAGTTATGTCTTTCTACGCACTGGTCATCGTTTTGCTATAGCATGGCTAGCTATCCTCACAGCACACACACACACACCCACCCACCCACACGTGCATATGCCACCTATGCCATGACAAATTAGTAACAAAATATTCAACGGTATGATGAGTAAAAGACATACCTGGCTAGCTATCTTCACATCAGACATGTGCTCACACATGCATATGGCAACAACAGCGCCATGACAAATTATTTTCAAATATTCAATGGTATGATTATTAAATAGTAAAAGACATGCCTGGCTAGCTATCCTTACATCACACACATGCACGCATACACACACGCGTGCGCATGTGGTGACAACAGCACACTGACAAATTAGTTTCAAAATATTCTTCAGCATAGTTATTAAATAGTAAAAGACATGTATGGCTATCCTCACAGTGTGGACACGGGATAGCTCATGAATGAACTCTGTTACACCTGCTCTGTAAAAAGCTTTATCGATTTTTTTAAATGCCTGCAGCGCTTTACTCGCATTAATCTTTTATTAACCTTAATACCCACCAGTCAAAATGTTTCAAAATAGGACTAGAGAATGACAGAACATGTACTGCCTCGCTAATATTTCAAATAGGTATTAGCTATGCTAACTGGTTTGCATCATCACAGACGAGAAGTTTACCAGGGGAGTAAACTAAATTATGTGTATATTTTTAAAATAGAAACCTGTAGAATACGGATCACCCATTTTATGATAAATATTTGCTACCACTATCTTTTAATATGCGATATCTCCTTAAATACATGAGATAAATGCTAGATATACAAATAATGATATTCTTCGGATATAATATAGTTCGTATAGATATTGCCCATGAATTTCTCAGTATCCCTGTGTTAGCGAACCTATTGGACCCTACCGTCCATTTCATGCAAAAAAAAGTAAATATATGGTAACGCTGTCTTTTAAAATGCTATATCTCCTTAAATACACGAGATATACGCTAAATATATGCTAAATATATGCATAATGATATTCGTCAGATATAATAAAGTTTGTATGGATATTACCCATGTATCTCTGAGTATCTCTGCGTTAGCACGCCTATTAGACCCTACCAACCATTTTATGCAAAACATATTTGGAACCACTATCTTTTTAATACGCTATGTCTAAATACCCGAGATAAATGCAGGAATTACAAAAAGGAATAATTTGCACAATCGAGTGGTCCATATGCGTAGTCATGTGCCATAACCATTAATCAGTATTTTGTATGCCTCAGAAACACTCGAGACAAACCGTTTGAACACTTTAGCATGTGTTGCCATAATTTTGGTGAGGTATTAAAGCGAATGCTAAATTTTATCACTCATTCATTCTATGACTTTACTAGAATGTGCATGCTAATGTGTGATCAATGGAGAAATGATGATTACTAGAATGTGCATTTACTGATAGAATTTATAGCGTTCACCTTTAAAAGCCTATATCTCCTTAAATATATGTCCTATGCATATATTATTTATATGCATAGGACATGCATGTATGTATATATATATTGAATGTTATAGTTTTCTATTATTTAGCATGTTTTCACCGTGTTTAGCTGAGTTTCGCTATTTGAATTTTATACCATATAACTTTCAAAAGTCATAAAATGTCATGGAGGAATATTTGAAAATTACACCTGGAACAACTGATACATATTTTTTATCATTTTTAGTTGGTTTTAAATAATATATTATTTTATTATGAAATAAAATATTTGTTGAAACCAATTTGGCTGGAAGTTTATGATGCCTTACAAATTTAATTAAATTAAATATAAATTAATAAATATAAACTAAATATAGTCATACACGTTGATGAAACTAATTTAACTAAACGATGTTGATGCCTTATAAATTATAATAATTAATAAATAAATATAAATATATTCGTATAAGTTATTGAATATTTTGAAACTAGTTGGCTGGAAGTTGTTGTTGTCTTATAAATTAAATTATGTTAAATGAAATTAATATAATTATAGAATGCTACAATTTTGTTCAGGCAGGTGGACAATGGCCACTATTGTTCATGCAGGTGACTGCTATTGTTCATCATAACCAGCACAAATCATAACTAGTGCCAGCTGTGCGCTATTGTTCTAAGTGGGATGCTAGTGTTCGTAAGTGAACGTTGTGGGCTATTGTTCATGCAGGTGCCATTGTTCATGTGCATAAACGCTATTCTTAAAAAAATGCAGGATAAAACATTCAATAGCGTGTGATGAATGCTATTGACAGATGCATTAACACTCGAACCACACCTGCAGGAAAAATTACACATTAACTATATTTTATAATTTTTTAATTTTTTCAAAACTAAATCATGGCGCAATGGTAGTTTAAGCGAATATTTTTTTATACTAATTTGACATAGGAAGCTACAATTCGTGCTAGTTTCCAAATATTCATCAGATATAATATTTTAACATTTTGATTTTTTCAAACCTAAATAGTGGTGCAATAGTTAAGTGAATATTTTTTGATACTAATTCGATATAGGAAGTCTCAATTCGCGCTAGTTTCAAAATATTCAACAGATACCATCCAGCTGTGCACTATTGTTCATAAGTCAAGGTGCTATCGTTCTAAATGACACAGCTGTGCGCTATTGTTCATGCAGGTGGATGCTATTGTTCTAAAACCTAATTGGATGAGATAGGGTCAAATATTAATCGTTTTGACAGGAAAACAATAGTGCACAGCTGGTCACCTGCAATTCATATGTGACCGTTGTTCATGCAATTAATTAAAAAATCACTTTCGATGACATAGGAAGCCACTTCCCACTCATTCAGAATAACCAATCAGAACGCAGTATTTAAATAGGTCAATAGCTCATTTGCATAACAATAGCTCACAGCAGGCCCCTTTACTACTATCCTAGTGCCAGTGCGTTGTCAATGACATGGTTCATAGAACTAATTCTTGACAATAACATAAACTACTACTACTGCTACTACTACTACTACTACTACTACTACTACTACTACTACTACTACTACTACTACTACTACTACTACTACTACTACTACTACTCCCGCCACTGCCGCCGCCGCCGCTACTACTACTACTACTACTACTACTACTACTACTACTACTACTACTACTACTACTACTACTACTACTACTACTACTACTACTATTACTACTACTACTACTCCCGCCACTGCCGCCGCCGCCGCCGCTACTACTACTACTACTACTACTACTACTACTACTACTACTACTACTACTACTACTACTACTGGCGCGATCCTCCCCAGACTTGAGTGGATCTTTGTCCATGCGGTCCTGCAGATGTGTGCCAATTTTTAGGTCGCGAAATCCAGGTGACCGCCTTATGCAACTCATTTCTTTGATGCGTAAGTTTTGTAGCCAAAAGTAAGTGTCGATTATAGACATGGTTCACTGCACATTATATACTGGAGATGAGTTAAAGTAGCGCGAATATGTGGAAACAGCAGGTGACTTCTGAGGAGTATCTAGTGTCTGTCACATACACAGTCGAGTTAATATGTCGAGCGCTCGAGATAATTATCTTGGTATAATTTTTATACCACCGGATCTATTACTACCGTAGGCGATCCACGTTTTAACGACACATGTTACACCCGCTGCAACAGCAACATCAACAGGGACATCGGTAACGGCAGTAGTAGTAGTAGTAGTAGTAGTAGTAGTAGTAGTAGTAGTAGTAGTAGTAGTAGTAGTAGTAGTAGTAGTAGCAGTAGTAATAGTGGCAGTGGCAGCGGGGCGGAGGAGGGGGCGGCGACTGATTGTTGTTCCTTGTCTTAGTAGCATTATGTGTGTTCTTCAACCCTATCATTTTTAAGCGTATCATTGCTGAGACATATATCAAGTTTCATTAAATTATTTTAAGCAATTCTGAATGATACGGTGTTTACCAGAAAATTGACAAAATCGTGAGTTTTTGCATTAAAAAGGCCATTTTCACACAAAATCTTGGACCGATAAAGGTGAATCCTTCAAAAGGCACATCTGTGTATCATAACTGAAACATATATCAAGTTTCATTAAATTATTTTAAGCGATTCTGAATGATATGATGTTTATGAGAAAATTGACAAAAATCGTGAGTTTTTGCATTAAAAAGCCCATTTTTACGCAAAATATTGGACCAATAATGGTGAATCCTTCAAAAGGCACATATGTGTATCTAAACTGAGGCATATACCAAGTGTCATTAAAATATCTTAAACGGTTCTGTGTAATATGCTGTTTACGAGACTTTGTGGACGGAGAGACAGACGGATGGACGGACGTACAGACAGCCAGACAGACGGACGGACGGACGGACGGACGGACGGACAGACAGACAGACGCGGTGCGAGGCCCTAATTAATCCCACCTTGTGATAACAGTGAGGCAAATCTCACCACCAGCTTCCGAATAGAAAGTCCGACCAGAGCAACCCCAAGGGCTCTACCAGCCCTCAGCTATGACAAGAATTTGGGATGTATCACACTATCCATGTAGTTGGTAGTACTACTGGACTCGTCCCCACCCAAGCCGGCTCCACCCAGAAGACATGGATAGTGTCTGAACGTCCATTTAGGGACACTGGGCAGCAACAGCTATTGAGAAGCTCACAACGGCGCCAAAGATGCTCAAACTCCGAATTTGACAATCTACTTGAGGACATCTACAAGCAGGACAGAGTCTCAGACTGAAGTGACCACAGACCCACTGTTCTGATCTCAGCAACAGGCGCTCCGTAAGGCAAGCGTCATTGGCGTACCTGTGAAAGATACCAAAGACAATGAGTTGCAATACTTGACAACTACACTCACCAGGGTTCTAGTAGGGCCAGTTAAGGCTTAGCAAAGCCTGGATAAGGCCCCCCGGTAAGGCCGAGGTAAATCTGAGCAATGCCTAGCTAAGACATGGATAAGGCGTGGCTACTGTCTGGCTAATGCCTATTTAAGGCCTAGCAAAGCCTAGCTAAGGCATGACAACGGCTTATCAAAGCATGACTAAGATCAAGGTAATGTCTAGGTAAGGCTTAGCAAAGTCTGGCTAAGGCTTAGATAAGGCCTATGTATGGCTTAGCAAAGCCTGGCTAAAGACTAGGTAGTGTCTAGATACGGTCTAACAACGCCTGGCTAAGGCCTATATATGGTCTTACAAAGCTTGGATAAGGCATACGTCCGGCTTAGCAAACCCTGACTAAGTACGGCTTAACAAAACCAGGCTGAGGCCTAGGTAAGGCCTAGCTAAGACCTAGCAAAGTCTCTCTAAGGCGTAGGCACTGTCTAGCAAAGCCTGGCTAAGATCTAGGTAAAGTCTATCACAGCCTGGGTAAGGCTTAGAAAAGCCTGACTACGGCGTATGTAAGGGCTATGTAAGGCTAGGTCAAGCCTAACTAAGGCCTAGTTAGCGCTTAGTAAAGCCTAGTTAAGGGCTAGTTAAGGCCCTGGTAAGTCTTACCAAAGCTTGGTTAAGGCCTAGAATGGTCTGGCAAAACCTGGATGTGACCCAGGTAAATATTAGCACAGCCTCTCTAAGGCCTAGGTAAGGACCAATAAAGTCTGGCCAAGGCCTAGCTACGGCCTAGGTAAAGCTTAGCAAATCCTGTGTAATGTATTGTAAGGCTTGGCTAAGGCCTAGCTAAGGTCTAAGTAAGGTATAGCAACGCCTTGCTAAAGCCGAGGTAAGGCCCAAGTAAGGCTTAGCAAAGCCTGGCTAATACCTACGAAAGGACCGGCAAAGCCTGGCTATGGCCTCGATTAGGTTTAGCAAAGCTTCGGCTATGGCCTAGGTAATATCTTGCTAAGCTTGCCTAAGGCCCAGGTAAGGCGTAGCCAGGCTGGCTAAGCCTTACATAGGCCTTACCTAGGCCTTTGCCAGGCTTTTATACACCTTACGTAGACCGTATCTAGGTATTAGCCAGGAGTTGCTAGGCTTTTGCCATGCCTTAGCCAGGTTTTGTCTGCCTTTATGTAGGCATTCACCAGGCTTCGCTAAGATTTACCTCATTTACATGGACCTTAGCCATGCTTTACTAAGCATTAACTAGGCCTTCGTCAGGATTTGCTATGCCTTAACTAGACCTTAGGTTTTGCAAGACCTTACAACATAGGCCTTAACTAGGCCTTACCAGGGTTTGCTAGGCCTTACCTTAGCTAGGGCTTGCCAGACCTTACCTTCGCCGTAGCCTGTTATTGCTAAGTCTATGCAAGACCTTATAAAGGCCTTCGCCAGGCCTTAGGCAGACCGTGGCCAGCCGTTAATCAGGCCGTAGCCAGACTTTGCTAGGCCATGCATAGGCCTTAGTCAGGCTTTGCTAAGATTTACCTAGGCCATGCATGGGCCTTAGCCAGGCTTTAGCAAGCTTTAACTAGACCTTTGTCAGGATTTTCTACACTTTAACTAGGCCTTAGTCAGGCTTTGCAATGACCTTACATAGGCCTTAGCCAGTCCTTAGACATGCCTTAGCCAGGACTTACACACGTTTTGCTAAGATTTACCCAGCCATTACCTAGGCATTGGTCAGGCGTTGTTAAGCCGTAACAAGGACTTAGTCAGGTTTTGCTAAGCCTTAGCAAGGCCTTAGACAGCCGTTACCAAACTTTACTTAGGCCTTAACTAGGCCGGAGCAAGGGTTTGCTTGGCCTTACATAGGCCTTAGCCAGGCTTTACAAGACCTCACCTTGGGCTTAGCCTGTTCTTGCTAAGTCTATGCAATACCTTCATAGGCTTTAGAAGGCCTTAGCCAGGCATTAGGCAGGCCTTAGTCAGGCGTCACCCAGGCCTTAGCCAGACTGCTAGACCATACATAGGCCTTAGCCAGGCGTTGCTAAGCCTTAACTAGGACTTAGTCAGGAGTTCCTAGGCCTTACTAGGACTTAGCCAGGCTTTGTTAAGGCTTATCCGTAATTTAGTAGGCCTTACATATGCCTTAACCACGCTTTTCCAGGCCCTAAATAGACCTTACCTATGTCTTAGCCAGGCTTTACTAAGCCTTACATAAACCCGAGCCAAGCTTTGCAAAACATTACCTTGCCTAGGTCACACTTAGGCCTTGCCTAGGCTTTAGCCAAGTTTTGTTAAGCCTTACCTAGCCTTAGGTACACTTTGCTAACCCTTAACTAGTCCTTGGCCAAACTTAGCAACACCTTATCTAGACGTTACCTAAGTGTTAGCCAGGCTTTAATAAGCCTCACATTAGTTTTATCTAGGCCTTAGCCAGACTTTGCTAGGCCGTACGTAGGCCGTAGCGAGGCTTTGGTATACTACCTAAGCCTTAGCCTTGCTTTGCTACAGATTGGCTAGGGCTTAGCCAGACTTTGCTAAGTCTTACCTAGTCCCTACCCTGGCCTTAGTCAGGATTTGTTAGGCGCTACCTAGTCGTTATCAAGCTTTGCAAGACATTACCTAGGCCATAACCAGGATTTGCTAAACCTTACAAAAGCCTTGCCTACGCCGCAGAAGGCGTTGCTAATTCCTAACTAGACCTTACCTAGGTCGCAACATGGCTTTGTTAGGCGGGGCTCTACCTTGGCCTTAGTCAGGCTTTGTTAGGCCTTACCTAGGCGTTAGCTAAGCGTTACTAGGCCTTGCCTGCGCCTTAGCCAAGCTTTGCGAGACATTACCTAGGCCGTAGTCAGGCTTTGTTAGGCCTTAACTAGGCCTTAGCCATGCTTTGCTAGGACTTACCGGAGCCTTATCCAAGATTTGCAAGACATTACCTAGGCCGTAGCTAGGCTTTGCTAAGCTTTACAAAAGCCTTGCCTAGGCCTTAGGTAGCCTTTGGTAAGCCTTACCTAGAACTTACCTAGGTCGTAACATGGCTTTGCTAGGCCGTTGCCATGCCTTAACTAGGCTTTGCTAGGCATTAGTCAGGCTTTGGTAGACTTTAACTAGGCCTTAGTCATGGTTTGCTAAGACGGACATAGGCCTTACACAATCCTTGCTAGGCATTACTTGTGCCTTAGCCAAGCTTTGCAAGACAATACACAGGCTTTAGAAGGCTTTGGTAAGCATTACCTAGACCTTAGCTAGACTTTGCTAGACTTAAGACACGCCTTAGCCAGGCTTTGCTAGGCCTTAGTCAGGCCATACCTAGGCCGTATCCAGGCTTTGTTAGACCGTACCTAGGTCTTAGCCAAGCTTTGCCGAGCCTTAAATTGGCCTTAGCCACGCATATTCTAGGCCTTACCTGGGCTTTAGCCAAGCTTTGCAAGACATTATCTAGGCCGTAGTCAGGCTTTGTTAAGCCTTAAAAAGGCCTTGCCTAGGCCTTAGCGAGCCTTTGCTAAGCCTTACCTAGAACCTAAGCCTAGGTCGTAACATGCCTTTGCTAGGCCGTTTCCATGCCTTAACTAGGCTTTGCTAGGCCTTAGTCATGGTTTGCTAACACTCACCTAGGCCGTAACCAAGCTTTGTTAGACCTTAACTAGGCCTTAGCCATGCTTTGTTAAGACTTACCTAGGCCTTAGCCAAGCGTTACTAGGGCCTTATCTGCGCCTTAGACAAGCTTTGCAGTACAATACCTAGGCCAGTCTTTGTTAGGCCTTAGCCAGGCCTTAGACATGTTTTGCTAAGCCTTACCTAAGCCTTAGTGAAGCTTTGAAAGACATTACATGGGCCTTAGCTAAGCCTCGCTTACGCCTAACCTATGCCTTAGCAGGCTTTACTAGGCCTTACTTCGACCTTAGACATGCTTTGCTAGACTTTACCTAGGCCGTAACCAGGCTTTGCTAGACATTGCCTGACGGGGGTTGTCGATGTGTGAATGTTAGCGTGTGTGGATTACTCACTGGTTTCTTCATAATTGCCAATCAATAAACTCTGATTATATGTGCTTTATCAATACAATCATCATCATCATCATCATCATGACAGTCAAGATTATCAACATCGTCATCAGTATCATCATCATTATGGATACAACTAAGATTATCATCATCGCCGTCGTCATTAGTGTCATCATCGTTATCATTATAACCAAGATAAACATCATGTCATCAATATCCTCATCAGCATAACCAAAAATGGGGTGGGGTGGGGGGGGTGGGGGTGGGGGGGGGGGGGGGGGTGGGGGGGCGGTGGGGTGGGGGGGGGGGTCGTCCTATGTGCTGGTTGAATATATGTACATATGTACGGAAAACCATAAGATAAGGTCGACAGATGAATGATATAATTAAGTGTGTGTGTGTGTGTGTGTGTGTGTGTGTGTGTGTATGCGTGCGTGCGTGCGTGCGTGCGTGCGTGCGTGCGTGCGTGTGTGTGTGAGTCACTCCCAGACCTACCCCAAGGGCACCCCCTTCAATAATTTCTGGATCCGCCTCAGATGAGTCCTGTAATGGAATGGAAATTCCATTACGGACATACAATGTTCGTCTTATTATCTATTATACATTTTTTTGGCTTTGGTATTATTCTTTAGCAATGGGCTCCTTTTTTGTTTGAGTTTTCTGATGATGAGTGATGACAAACTATAGTGGCGAGTGGTCATTCAGCGTCCCTCAAGCCCACGTGAAAAGCTAGTCATTTTAAGTTATTCTTTGTATGGAATATGTACGATATAACCTTATGAGAGTATGACCATATGCGCCTCCCTGAAGTGGGGTGAGGTGGGTGGGGTGGGGGTGTCTTATTGCCTTATCTGTCAATTATACTATGGGTACCGAAGTTCGTGAATCTAAGCAAGTAATGCACTCGTGAAAGAAATCTCTTAAACAGATCTGCGCAAAAATTTAACACAATGTAAAATAACACTTCCGAATACAAATGCAAAAATTTCAGCACAAAACTTTAATTTTTAAACAAATTCCAAGCATCTGAACTGATCCACCTCGCCAGGCTATGCGTGAAATAGCGGTACCGAATTTCGTGAATTGGTGATTATGCATCTTCAGCTGTCTGGTACATGCTTGTAAATCCTTAAATATCAAGGTATTGGTTTGTTGAATGTTTCAACTGCTAATTTTTCCCGTTTTAACCCATAAATTAGTCCTACAAATGAATGTATAAACTATAAAAGCAGTTTATACATTTGAAGAGAAGAAGAAACCCCAAATGGATGCCGCTTTCGTTAGGTAGTGACGTCACATGAAATTCATAAATATTAATGAGCTGAAGAAATGAACTAACGTTAGGGTCTTTAAAACATGTTCAGCAGGCATAAAGGGAAGAATAAAAAAATTTCTATCGTTAACAAAACCACGTGTGCACTTTATGTTAATTTTGACATTTTGATAAATCATTGATAAGCACCCACCCCTTCCTCTAGAGCCTCTCCAATAAAATTTAGACGAGCTACCGTCAATCAGTCTAATCCGACGCGGCGGGAAAATGTAACCAAAGCAGGTGGTAACTTCGGATTGTGAAAATTGCTCATTTTAGGTGCTAAATAAGCGCAAGTAAGTAATCTAAGAAAGTGCATTAAGGAATCTTGCAATTTTTATCACTGCCATCAGTAATTGTATGAAAAGTTTCTTGTTTTGACCGCATTTTGCTCAAAACATTGTCAAAAGGTTCAGAACTGTCAATCAAAAAGTGGCTACTGTGTAGATGCGTTCCATGCCACGTTACATCATAGAACGAGAGCGATAAAAACAAATTCACGAATTTCGGTACTCACGAATTTAAGCAACTCGACTATATATATTGTTTCAGTATTATTCTTATTAAAGAGTGTTTCTTTTGTTTTGAGACTTTTCTGATGTTTTAGGAGTCAGATGGTTCATGATTGTATTAC
Organism: Chaetoderma sp. LZ-2023a; assembly: GCA_034401795.1. Taxonomy (NCBI): domain Eukaryota; kingdom Metazoa; phylum Mollusca; class Caudofoveata; order Chaetodermatida; family Chaetodermatidae; genus Chaetoderma; species Chaetoderma sp. LZ-2023a. Next base: position 166,215,106 of record CM067369.1, on the reverse strand, counting down.
TGTGTAATGTTGTTTTTATCTTCTAGATGCTCTCAGATGGCACCACCTGCATTTCCAGAGGTAGGCCTAAATATGGCGCTTCAGTTGGCTGTTGAATTATTCTATTTTTAGCTAATTGCGTGCCCGCTCCAGCGGGCCCGCTTCTATTTATTGTGCCTAGAATTGCCTATATGCGCGGCCATTTCGCGCAGGGGATTGTGGGGATGTGTCTCGCGAGATCTCCGTCGATTCGAGATCTAGTAATTCTCGGCGCGAAGACACGGCTCTATTTTTAGATTGCCGGATATCTCGTAATTATGATCTTATGATTCATGGCGAGTTCTCTTATTTGTTCGGGTCCGACTGTAATAGAGTTTGCGCGGCGATGACCGCTTAATTATTTTAATAAACAGCCGACGGAACTCCAAATAACTACTCTAAATAAGCTTCTTTTGCTGGAGGACCGCGTACAAAACATGTTTATCATTCCTTCTGCAGATGAAAGTACTCAAGCACACGCCCACTCGCGCCGTCTCTTATATGTCCACTTTAGCACTCTATCAAACTGACCACAAATGGCTTCTCGCGTTGACCGTGAGAAATGTCCATTTGCATTAGCTACTCGCCGGAGAACTTGTTTTGAATGTTTACCACTGGATTGACAGGTTGGATAACCGATCCTATAATTCCAGTAATAAATTGCAAAAGGAAAACCATAATGGTCTCTTGGACGGCAATTAGACATAGGGCATTTTCTATGATAATGGATTTTTCTGTATATGACGTCATAATTATTTAGGTCAAATGTGGCTGGACCTCACAATCAAAATGTGTAATGAATGACGTATCTAGCTCCACCAGGAACATTGAATAGCCAGTCAAGTATGCGAATTGCACGTCTTTACTATTTAATCAACATCCTGTTGAATATTTTGAAACTAATTTGACTAGACGCTGTTCGAATTGTATGGCTTTGCTATTTACAAAACATGCTGGTGAATATTTTGAAACTAATTTGACTCGGCGATGTTAGTGCCACAAGCAGCAACAGCACCCAGACAAAATGGTTTCAAAATAGTCAACACCTTACCTGTATAGTTTTCTGGAAATTGATAGACAAGAAGCTCAGAGATCCATCGATATCAACACGAGCGTGGTATTAATGTATTAATATACCATCCGGATTCAGTGACCGATTGACTAACGTTAGGCCTATGGAAGTCATTTCAAGCGCCCGCCACCAAGATATGACTTACTTGGGCACACTTGTGTATTTTTCTAACAAAATCCTTTAGAATGTTTAACACCGAAATTTCAATATCTCAGAAAAAGACAACTATACGAATATCTTTTTAATACTTTGACTGGTAAATCCCCCCGCCCCCCTACCCACCTACTTGTTGCTATCATAGACCTGTATTAAGTATTGCAACGACAACGACTGCCCATGTAAGCCTATCATCTTCTCTTAATGTATTTTAACCCTTTCATGAGGAGACCGCCAAAACCGGCCTCTACAGTGATCTTGAGGATGTTAATTTGCAGGTCAAGAGAAAATCGTTTTTGAAAATTCACCACTTAAATGACTGCCTCGATAATTGAGCCAGTCATTCCAATAGTAACTCTTCAAAACAGTCGTCTATTGGCATGTAAATAGGCACTCAATAACCAAATTTTTTTTTATTCTTGACTCAATTTAGGTAATACAGGATTAATAAATTATGAGGACGACGATGATGTACCATGTCTGTTTAACCTTTTCCGTATTGTATTATAGTATGATTCACATTTGTTGCATTCGAGATAGGGTAAAAATTACAGACTTGTTACCGACAGTCTTGAGCCGTACTATGTGTGTAGTAAATTTCAAAAGAAAAACATGCGTAATAATATTGTAGAGGGCGAAAAAGTAGACAGACTTCGCTAATAATAATGGATCCATCTAAAAATAAAGGCTTGGCTTCTTCGAAACAAACACCTCTAATGTAATGATCATATCACAACGACTCTGTTACACAGACTCAACTTCGGATACCAGACAGACTAGGACCCCGTCTATCTCCGTAACAGACTGTAGAAGCAACACTGTGGATCGTGAAATCGCTACGCCAATGGGTACTCAATAGGCCCCTACATAAGAGGTACATTTCTCGATCTGGTATCGAAAGAGAACTCGCGGGATACGAATGAATAATGGATGTGTGATTATCAGTAGTATCCTTTTGTCTTTAATCCATCCGTGGGAATAAATCCATGAAGGGCCAATGCAATTATGTAGCGGTATTGATAGACTACCAATGTTCCAAATTTCCAGTCAAAACTGCTGTCAATAATAGTGTAGCAGATTGTTGAATACAGAAAGCAACCGAAAGTGTAGGCCTATGCATGTGCTAAGTTAAGAACGTTTACAGGAAATTCGGCCACAGAATCTCAACCATATAGTTAGATAGGTATACCAACACGCTAGTGAAGTAATGGATTACGGTTAAAAAGATTTTCAGTGCCCTATTGTCTGTAGTATGTTTGGCCCCATAATTTCACCTACAGAGACTTGAGCCTTAATATACTAGGTATATTCAGAATCTAACAAATTCTAGATGAAATAATTTTATTAGGCAAAAATTGGCTTAAATGTTGGTGTTTTCATGTTTTTCTGTGCCCTACTGTCTGTATGTAATATGGTCGGCTCCAGAAATTCGCTCACATAGACTTAGAGGGATTTGAATACGATAGTTATATTGGGAATTTAAAAAAATTCGACCGTGAAGTAATTTCGTAGTATACGATTTCATCACGTAAATTCGTTTCAATTTTGGGAGATCTGCGGGTTTTCAATGCCCTACTATTACCTGTCTGCAATAGGTTTGGCCACATAATTTCACCGATATGGTTAGATAGCGATATGAACACGCTAATGAATCTTGAGTTTTCTACCACGTAGTAATTTCGTAATATTCAATTTACTAGCCACGGACAGTTGTCAAATGCCAACAATTTACTATATTCGGTATCAGAATGTCTGTTCTCGATTTGTAATAATTTTTTTAATATATGAATGTATATAACTCAATATGAGCTAGTGCTTTTGCACAATTCTACCATCAAGTAATCTCATCGTAGGTAGTTACATATTCACCGTATGGCCCCATTATAATATGGTTGGTTCACATTCACCACATTCAGATAGGTGTCGGTATGTCCTGGCATATCGCTCATAATGGGTTCGGCCCCAGAATGTCACCCATATGTTTAGATATGTATAGGCATACGCTTACGGAGTAGTGAGATTTAAAACTATCTACCATGAAATAATTTAGGCCGATTCATGGTTTTCGTTGCACCCCGTCAAATTAGTTTCAAAATAGTCATCAGCTTACCTGTATAGTTACCTTGAAATTGGAAGTCTGGGTATTCATTATTCAGCGTATTATATATAGACATCGATTCCAACACGCAAAAAGGGGTGAAGCGTAGCTAGAAATAGGCGTGGCATACCTAGAAATGGATCCCTCTATTGAAATTGGCATGAGCAAATTGAGCATTACAGGGCTAATACCACTTGTTAATGCGTGGTCCACACACTATGGACCACTTGTATTAAGAGAGCGCCCGTATTTATAGGTCACATATTTTAACAAGGCCAATCGTGGATTGTAGACCCTTGCCATCCCGAACGCACGTAGACCCGAATACAATACACTCATCCTCTGACGGTGCGAGGGCAATTAATACCACTTGCTAATGGGCCTTTTCAGGTTGTCTATCCATCATATAACGTCATATGACGTCGTAATTAATTAAGTGACGCGTAGGATAACGTCATAATAATGACGTCATGACTGACTCGATTTAGTCCATCTTAAATGCTTAATAATCTGACACGTACGAATTGCATGTTTTTGTTATTTAATAAAAAAAATGCTGTTGAATATTTTGAAAGTAATTTGACTGCCCGCTGTTGCTGCCATAGGCAGCAACAGGATCCAGTCAATTTAGTGTCAAAATATTCCACGGCTTACCTGTATAGTTTTCTTGAAATTTATCGTCTAGTAGTTCAGAAATCCATCGATCCCAACTCGAGAGTGGTATGGGTGGAGTTTAGCTAGGGATGGACAGGGCATAGCTAAACTGGAAAGCCTCATTGTATTAATAAACCACCACAGTTTTCGGTGCCCTATTGTCTGTAGTATGTTCAGCCCCACAATTGACCCCACATAGACTTGAGCTTTAATAAGCTAGTTATATCCGAATCTAACAAATTCTAGATGAAGTAATTTTAATACGCTAAATTGAGCTTAAATGATGGTGTATTCGTGGTTTTCGGTGCCCTACTTTCCGTAATATGGTCGGTTCCAGAACTTCGCTCACATAGACGTATAGGAGTTTGAATATGCTAGTTACACTGGGAATTTGAAAGAATTCGAACGTGAAGTATTTTATCGCATAAATTTGTTCCAATGTTGGCAGATCTGTGGTTTTCAATACCCTACCGTCTGCAATATGTGTGGCTACATAATTTCACCCATATGGTTAGCTAGGGATATGAATACGCTAATGAATCTTGAGATTTCTACCACGTAGTAATTTCGTAATATTGAATTTAGTAGCCACGGACAGTTGTCAAATGCCAACAATTTACTATATTCAGTATTAGAATCTCAGTTCTCGGTTGTAATCATTTTTTTTACATATAGCTGTATATAACTGAATATGTACTACTGCTTTTGCACGATTCTACCATCAAGTAATTTGGTAATATGTAGTTACATATTCGCCATATGGCCACATTGTAATATGGTTGGTTCACATTCACCACATTCAGATCGGTGTCGATATGTCCTGACATATCGCTCATAATGGGTTCGGCCCCATATGTTTCGATAGGTATAGGCATAAGCTTACGACGTAGTGAGATTAAAAAATTTCATAACGTAAATAAGCTCAAACTTAGGATAATTCATGGTTTTCATTGCAATACGTTCACCCCCAGAATTTCACCCACAAATACTTATAGGAAATATGCTAGTTGTATTCCGAATTTAAAAAAATTCTACAGGAACGTAATTTCATAGTACACAATTCCATACCGAAAATTGGCGCAAATTCTGTCAGATCAACGATTTTCTGTACCACACTGCTTGCAATAGGTTCGACCACGGAAGTTTACCCATATGGTTAGATACGTATATGAATACGCTAATAAAGTATCAAAGGTTTAAAAATCTTTACTATACAGTAATTTCGTCATATGCAATTTAGTCGTGACACACCATTGTCAAATTCCAATAATGTACTATATTCGGTACCAAAATATCTCTACATGCTTTGTAGCCAGTTTTCGAACATAAGGCCATATAGAACTCTGTTCTCGTGCTGTGCGAAATATTGTAATAATTCTACCACCAAATATTTATTATAGTAATGTGAAAATATTTCTATATATCCCATATTATTAGCCGCGTGTACTGGTAGAACCTGACTTATCAGGCTAATACCCTAACATTTGCACATATGGTCAACAAGATCGTCATCATTACAACCGTTGAGGCTGATTTTGGCCTTTTTGTCGAGCAAAAATATTTGATTTAATAGTTTGTCACTGTTTCCTTTAAAGATATCGTTTAATAGATATGATAGCTAAATGAAACAGATCACGATTGTGGCTGTTTCCCACTGGGTCTTGTCAGAATGTTGTCTACTATATAATTTTCGTTGGAGAAAACAACTAGGTACACGGTATTGATTTTATCCTGGCCACTTACCTTTGTTGAAAAGGTTATCTGTCGGTACAGATCGGGGTCCTGTATTGCATCAAAAATCTATTGCTTTGTGCATTTCACTAGCATTGCAGTGTATATTTCACCAATATATTTCCGGGTAATAAGCTCTTCACGTCTGTTTAGGAAGGTATCAAGATTTAGGTTTAAAATATTCTTTACAGTTTTTCTTTAATATGTTTGAATGTGTGTCAGGGTCTGTACTGCTTCTTGCGCTGATTTTCTACTGACTGGGTTGCCAGTTCTGTTGATTTCTTTATCTTTACAAGTTGTTGATACCTAATGACCCAAATTCGATCTGTTACGCTCTGTTGATGCAGTAGTGAAATTTTTTCATCACTGGCTGCTCTTAATTTTGTCTGTTCCTCTCTCTGTTAAGGAGTTTGGCCTGGAGAAAAAGGATTGATGGAAAAATTGTTGGACTGACCAAAAATATAAGCTGCTTTTCCTAGCCCATAGCTAATACTGCCCATATCTTTTTGCAACAAATATTCCTTCTTTTGTGTTTATTTTCCGCGTATATTTTTGTCATAAGTGGCTTGTATGCCTTTATATAACTTAATTTTTTCAAGAAACAGTTGAGTTTATTCTCAGAATTATAATAAGCTCCGGGCATGCTATTTACCATTGATGCCGTGCATCAATATGTGTACTTGTTAATTTCAGTTTTTGTTCATTTGGGGTTTGTATGCAGGATACACATAGTCAAACAAATAGGCATACTTTGAACAGATTGCAGCTTCTTGTAGCAGTAAAAGCTTTATAGGAGCATGTTATAAAAGAAACTGTTCCTCGCAAGATATTTTTCCATCTTACCACCACCATGGGTCCTAGTGAAAATCTATTTTTATATCCACCATCTCCCCTGTCGGAGGGTACAGCGCTCCTATCTGTTACTCTAGTATCTGACTCTGCGTTGCGAAAATCGAAAGGCCAGTCACTAAAGTGTACGTGGGCTGAGTGTTAGAGGGAGAACAATTTTGAAAATAAAAGAGTCGACGAACTGGCAGTGAAAAGTCTCCATCAACACACACCACCACCCCATGCGACAATTATTAGACAGTAACAAGGTTGGCCAATATTACGCTAATCAAACTTCCAGCACTTCAAGTTCAATCTTATTTATTTCATAATTTATGTACATGTACACAGATACTATAGCAATCTCTATAAAGTGATGGACCCCTTGCATATATACATCACAGTGCATTTCAAACAGGAAATACACAAAAAGACAACAATAAAAAGAATTTACAGAACTTACAATATGAGGCAATGGACCTTTCCACTGTATCCATATGACGTCATAATCAACTACGTGACGAGTAGAATGACATAATAATGAATGAAACCATTATGACGTCATGAATGATGTAGATAAGTACGTCACGAACGTACATTTGAAGACGTACTATGCGTTGTTGTACGAATTGTATATCTTTACTATTTAATAAATAGTCTGTTGAATATTTTGAAACTAATTTGACTGGGCGCTGTTGCTGCCATAGGCAGCAGCAGCACCCAGTCAAATTAGTTGCACAATATTCAACAGCTTACCTATATAGTTTTCAGGAAATTAATAGTTAGGGCATTCGAGGATCGATCAAATCCAAAACGGCGAAGTGTGGGCGGAGCTTAGCTAGAGATGGGCGGGGCATAACTAAAACTGGAATGGTCGATTAACATGTGCTGTTTGCTATAAAACAGTGTTAGGGGAGGGTGGGGGGAGGGGTTGGGATGTGCTCGCCATGTTTAATCATCATACCATATATATGTATCATTATTAACGCTTAATTTTTCGCCTTACGAAAATTCGCACCCAAAAGTCAAGATCGGAGATGGGGAGAAAAAGAATAAAAAGAATGCACAATTTCAAGCGTAGCAGGTTTTAGCTATTACAGCAGGGCCGGATCCAGGAGGTCGTTTGTTTGCTGGTGCGAGCGTGCGTGCGTGCGTGCGTGCGTGCGTGCGTGCGTGCGTGCGTGCGTGCGTGCGTGCGTGCGTGCGTGCGTGCGTGCGTGCGTGCGTGCGTGCGTGCGAGTGGGCGTGGGGGGGGGGGGGTCACCTAAAATTTCAAGGGAATTAACTCTGGAATGTCAGCCGCGATGGGCTCGCTCAACAACAAGCGGGTAAGTAAAAACAAATTGACAGCCCTGGCCACTGGGTGGGTGGGTGGTGGTGGTGGTGGTGTGGTGTGTGGGATGGGCTGGGGTGATGGTGGAGGGGTGGGGGTAGGGGGGGGGCTGAAAGTGCGCCCGAGTGCCCCCCCCCTCCCTTAGATCCGCGACTGTTCAGTATTAATCCTTCAAGGCATATATTCGACAACTTCGTGTTATAATTTAAGCACTGTGTATAAATGTGTGCAGGTGGGTCGGTTGATGAATCCTACAACTATTACTTGTTACACAGCTCGACCAAAGGGGCGTTTGAATGAACTCCTTACAAGGAATAGGCTATCTTCTATATGCATCAAACCGTCCAGCATCTGTGTTCGCCAACAATTGATTTATTTCTAACGTTACTGACTACGCTTAAGTCGCCAAAGGACAGTCAGCCACGCATGGCCTTGTATTAGACCAAAAGGTAACATATAGGAATGAGAAATATAATCGTTATGATTAGAGTGCTCCTATATATTATGGACCTTTTCCGTGTATCCATCGATCCAATGACGTCACATCAAGTACACGACCTGTAGGATGACGTCATAATCAATGACGTCATGAATGCCATAGAGAGATGCGTCACGAACGTATAACTGAGGACGGACTAAGCGTTGTTGTACGAATTGTAGTCAAATTAGTTTCAAAATATTCAACAGCTTACCTGTTTGGTTTTCTGGAAATTGATAGCCTGGGAGTTCAGAGATCGATATATCCCAACACGAGCGAGGGGAGGGTGAAGCTTAGCTAGAGATGAGCGGGGCATAGCTAAAACTGGAACGATAACATTTCTCAAAAGGAAAACCCCCCAGAATTATGATTGTTAGGATAATTTTGAACACTATGTGAAAAATGATCTGTTGAATATTTTGAACATAATTGGATTCGAGGACATTGCTGCCCGAGGTGCACGGAAATATCGCGATATATCGATATATCGTGGGTACTTAAGTCAGATTTGAATACTGTACGGATCCCGTTCTTGAGATAGTATGTAACTATGTATGTTTAATTATTTACTGCATTTTGCGGCTGTAGTAATAGAACCATCATACTGCTGTAGTCAGTTTAACCACTGAATCTTGTCCTCAGGGAAAATCTTTAGTTTCCTCAGCTCCATTCCTGATCTTAATGGACAGTCTTGTTTTCTCGAGGTATCTTCGCAGCAAGCTTAACAGATTTATGTAATGACTACTTCTCCTGGCTTTATACTGACTTGCTCCCGGTAGGGCGAAATCCAATGCTCTCTGCGCTTGAGATAGTCGGTGAAGGTAATCAACCAGCAAATGAAAAGTCGTACCTTTAACAACTTTATATAGCATAATCAGGCAATGCATTGCGCGGCTTGTTGCCAGACTTGCCAGACCGATTTCCGTATAGAGATCGTTAGAGCTAGCGCTATCGGTAAGTTCGCTTATTATTTTCCAATTTATCAACAAAATAGCCCGCTTGATTGTCCCAAACGACATGCGCGTTACTTGGAGGCATTTCAGATCAAGTATATCACGCTTTAATACACCCACCCCCACCCACCCTTGTGTCAACAGCACCTCAAAGCGCTCAAAATCTTCTTCTTTTTTTTTATTTATTTTTTATTTTTATAAATTAGCCCTTTCATTTGTCAAGATTTTTTAAAGAATTAAGCTGACTTTTTTTGTAAATTTATCACTGGAATTTAGGAAAATATTTTTAGAGTTGGTCTTTTCACCAGCTTGGCGATTATAGGGCTAATCGCCTAGGAAATCGAAATTTGTGCTTAGTTACTGTCCATTTGCAGGCCAAGAGAAGCGTATTAAAAAAATGTTATCACTGAAATGACTGGCTCGGTAACCCAGCCAGTCATTCCAGTGGTAAATTGTCAAAAATAGTCTTCTCTTCACATGCAAATAGACAGACCTCAAGGCTACTGCAGAGGCGGCGTTATCGTTATAACGACAAGTTGACACAAGAGGGGTTAAGCCTATGACAGATGGTCCAACATACAAGATTATACATGTATGATAATACGTTTGTATGCCATAGATGTTAATTATACACGATCAAACAGGATCGGGCATTGTTGGATGAATTTACTAACCAGAGATACCGACAAGATCACGTGATTTAAATTTTGCGTGTATGATCCGACTTGTCGAAAGCAATGATACACAATCAAGCATCGTCCGACTTTGTCGAATCATACATATATAATCATACATGTTGGATCGTCTGTCATAGGATTAATTAGACTGTTTGACATGGATAGGATACGTTGGGCGTTGACCAACATAATTCCCGCGTGAGTAAGCTACTAAGCCAGCGGCCTTTATAACTGAACGTAGCTCCAATGGACTTTTCCAGTTTATCCATCCATCATATGACGTCATAATCAACTACGTGACGTGTAGGGCGACGTCATAATCAATGACGTCATGAATGCTGTTGCTATAAGTTTGTCATGAATGCTTAGTTGATGTCGGATTCATGGCTGTTGAATATTTTGAAACTAATTTGACTGGGCGCTGTTGCTGTCATAGGCAGCAACAGCACCCAGTCAAATTAATGTCAAAATATTCAACAGCCTACCTGTACAGTTTTCTGGAAATTGATAGGCAGGGAGTTCAGGGATCGATCGATTCCAACATGGGCCGAAGGGTGGGTGGAGGTTAGCTAAAGATGGGCGGGACAGAGCTCAAACAGGATTGCTTCATTGCTTAGCATTATTTGAAAGAGAAAACGGAGCTTTTTTTGTTGTATAGCGTTGGTGCGCGAAGATATAATCAAGGAGACAGTTTCTTAAGCGTTAGTTTCAACTGACCAAGAACTTGGCCCTTGGGTTACAGCCTGCAAAACATGCGCTATATTTGGACGCTGTGTTTCAAGATTGTCGAATATGACATAGTCTAAGCAAGGTTCGTTAGCAAACAGCCTAAAATTACTCAGAAAGTTGTGTCATTATCAAAGATAAAAGTAGTACACGAGCCGGAATTCAGCTTTCGGTAAGAAGGTCACAGTGCCACACTGGAGTCAATGTCTTTTATCAAATACGAAGCCAACGCCTTTATAAATGTCAACGTCCTTTGCAAGAGACCTTTCCAGTTTTAGCTATTCCCCGCCCATCCCTAATTAATCTCCGCCCAAACCTCGCTCGTGTTGGGATCGATCGATCCCTGAACCTCTTGACTATCAATATCCAGATAACTATACAAGGAGACCTGTTGAATATTTTGAAACTAATTTGACTGGTGCTGTTGCTGCCTAAGGCAATTCCGGAAGAAGAATGTGAATGGACCTTTCCAACTTTATCCATCCATCATTAGACGTCACATCCCCCCCCCCCCCTCGCCCATCCCCATCACCACCACCACCACACACACGCGCACACGTACACACCCGCCCCGCGCACTCCCAACCCCACCCACCACAATCAAACCACCACCACCCTCTGTTGATGTACTGGAAAATAGGCTGGCATGGTGGTGAAACTGGACTGATGGCGTATTTTTGTCTGTGTTTCTTTCCTTATATTGCGGTATTAGACGATATTTGGAACACAGATTCTTATCCGTTTTCTTGTAGACTAGAATTACATTTACAATTTTTTTAATTCTCTGAAAAATGAGAATTGTGTCTTATTAATGAAGATGATATAATGTTTTTCTAACAACACCACTAAACATCTAGGAAAATCGGTAATGTCTTTCAAGTTCTTCACTAATTTAATAATCACAGTGTTCTCTGTCGATTCGACCATGACTAATGTCAACGTACAAAATAACATTTATCTCTTTGATGTTTGGAACATCAAACGTATATAACTGTCATTGACTGAGTTACGTGACGACTACGTCAATACAGGGAATCATTTCTTTCTATGTACCGCCCATATATATGGCTTACATATATAGTTATCGTGAAATTAACTATATATGTAAGCTGTTGAGTGTTGTGAAACTAATGTTGTGAAACTAATTTGACTCAGTGATGTTGCCGCCTGTGCTGTCTAGGGCAGGAACACCACCCCTACCAGTAGATCAAGTTTCAAAATATGCAACATAATGCTTATTAACTGGTAACTCAATCAAATATATACAGGTCGTACTCTTGTAATAAACTTTTCAATGTTCATGGCTAGATACGTGACTATGTCTTGTGTGGAGGCAGCCCTCGTGTGATGTAATTGAGTATGACGTCATATACTCGAGCCACAGATCGGATGCCTCCATTGTTTTCTAGGCAAGCCACTTGATTTGCACGCTCTTTGTACGCGCATCTGAATCATATTCACAATTTCAAGGTAACTATAAAGGCGTGCGTTTGAACATGTTGAAGCTAATTTGAGCGTCAAACTAGTTAAAAGTTATTGTAAATTCGCCAATTACATGCAATTCAGACACGTTCATGACGAATCTTTTCCAACTTTGCTGACGGACGTGCGTTATTTGATTGTGACGTCAGCTGAACAAGTGGCATAATTTGATCATGACATCAGTTACTTGAGCGACAGATCAGAAAACTCCATTTATACATACTCAGACCATCGGGGAAACTCGCCGTGCACACCATCTGGCGCATTCAGAGAGGTGCGTGCCCGTCACTTCCCCGAGAAGACCAAAAAGAAGAAGTCACAACGGTACAACCATTTGTTTACAAGAACTGCGTGGCAAATCGCAGCCTTTTAATTCTCAAAAAGTCGAAAATCCGTAACACTAGATTCATCTGTGACGGCCATGGTTGATGCGTACCAGTGCAAATCAAGTGGTCTTTAACCGTGTCATGCAGAAGCCGACCAAATCCGGCCTCTGTTGTATTCTTGAATAATGTCCATTTGCAGGCTAAGAGAAGACTACTTTTGAAAATGTTCTAGAATGACTGGCTCGATAACCGAGACAGTCATCCTAAGTAGTAAAGCGGTCCGTCGATCGTTATTATTCTTCTCAGCAGGAGGTCTTTGAGAACAATGGCGGTCGTATGCAGAACAATGGCGATCGTATGCACACAAAGGAAATGTTTTTTGAGAACAATGGCGATCGTCGGCACACGATTTCGAGGTTTTAGAACAATGGCGATCGTGCGCACTAGTATGTGAGAACAATGGCGATCATCCGCATGCACTTGAGAATCTATATTTATTATATGTGAATCATGGTAAAACCCCGTTTTATGTCCTGAAAGTTTTAACTCTTAAAAGTTGGGTATTTTACGTTTTAACTTAGTAGCGCGCGCCCCCCCCCCCCCTCCGTGGCCCCTCCGTGTGGTAAAAATAATAGAGTTTAAGAGGTGGACAGATAATAGGAGGTAAATGCAAATGAAATTTTGAAAATAATTTGAGCGTTGCTGAATATTTTGATAATTTGAGTGGTTGTTGAATATTTTGATAATTTGAGTGGTAGCTAAATATTCTGTTAATTTGAGTGGTTGCTGAATATTTTGTTGATAATTGGTTGCTCAATATTTTGATAATTTGTTGCTGAATATTTTGATAATTTGAGTGGTTGCTGAATATTTTGATAATTTGAGTGGTGGCTGAACATTTTGAAAATAAATTGACTGAATTTGTTTTTAAATACTTAATAGTTGATGGTATGTTAGAGAGGTGGTCTGATAACTGAGGTTGAAAGAGGCGGAGGAGGAGGGATGAGGAATGCTATCTCGGCCGCCCTCTGCCTGACACTGTTCTCTATGCATGAGCACGCATTTATTCGTCTGGCGGTCCTTTAAGAAAATGCATAAAGGTGGTCGCTCGTAGAGGTGTCGCGAGAGATGAGGAGGATGGCTGACGTATGCTAGCGTATTCGCCGAGGCGCCGTCTTGCGCGATATCTCTGTACGAATATTTTGAAAATAAGTGATTGTATGCCGCTGTTGGTTTAGTCACCATCAACCCCTCCGTGGTTTAAGTCATTAAAAAAAATTGGCAGTCATTTAATTGTTAAATTTTCAAAATTTTTATGGAAATGGTCATAGTTGACGATCGATGTTGTATACTATTATATGGATAGTTTTATCTACCGTATTTATGTCTTTAAAGCGTCAGTCATTTAATTATAAATTTCTTTAAAAATATGAACAAACTCCCAGTCATTTAATTTTCAAAAAGTAATCAGAACGTTGCGTTACACGGGAAATAGTTATCTACGTTGTATGTATAATATTATATTTATATATAATTTTATCTTACGTATTTAAGATGATTCTTTAAAGTGGAAGTCATTTAATTATTAAATGTTCAAAAATATGAACAAAATGTGTTCCTCAGTAATTTAATTTTCAAAAGAATCATACAAATATGAACAAAATGCGTTCACAGTCATTTAATTTTTAAAAATCAGACACGTACACAGTCATTTTTTCTAGTCTTAGATGTTGAATACTATTATATAGATAGTTTTATCTATCGTATTTATGTCTTTAAAGTGGCAGTCATTTAATTATTAAATTTTCAAAAATATGAACAAAATGCATTCCCAGTCAACGTCAATGCATTAATCGACCACGAACAATAGCGTACAGATGGCCACTTAACACAGTAGCGTCCATCGACCACTTTTGACGGATCAGAATGTGTGCTTGTGTATGCATGTGTGAAGAGGGTTGTTGTGTGTAAAAACTTTATTACATTATTTTATTTTTTGAACAGATAAAGAGTTCTCTTTCGAATGATTTGTGGGCCGTGTTTTGAGATAGATCTCAGTCTTTGCAGATGAGCACAGGCGTGGTTGTCAGTTTGGTAACAGACTGCGCCATGTTTGCTTTTTGTATATCAGTCAGCAACAACTGTCTATCAAATCGTTTCCAAGATATTTAGTGAATATTTTGAAAATAATTTGACTGCGGTGTTAGCATCAACTTTTGCTCAAATCGTTTCCAAAATATTTAGCTAGGATGTAGATCCGTGGAATGTTTGTGACACCTCGCCAGTCAGCCAGTTAAAGGTAATAAAACTAGGAAAAATTACCATGTCCGGGTACACACAGTATGAATGCATTATGAGTACCTAGTCAATGAGAACCCGACAACAAAAATAATATAGTTGGCCAACCAATGTCTAGACATTGTGGCCGCAACCACCTACTACCAATACCAACCATCACCACCACCATCACCACCACTAACACCAGGACCATCACCACCATCACCATCCCTCTATAACCACCAGCACCACTACCCACTAAGCACCAACACCCACCACCAATATTAACCCCACCACCATCAACCACCACAACACCTATTTCCACCAATCGCCAACCCCACTGCCATCACCACCAAGTTCAACAGCACTCACTCCGATTTGTGTATAGAGGGATGTGGGGAGGGGGGGGGCCCGGCTGGGAAGCTACAATCATCAAATCAACACGCACATGAATAACCAATGTTTTATTTGTATCCATATTTTTACATTGAAGAAAATATTACATATGATAAAACATATAGTTACTGTAGCATAAACAAATAGTCAATGTTCTGGAGATCCATTTATCGATGACTGATTCCTTATGGATCAGATCCATCACCGACAGAATCATCATCATCATTATCGTCAACATTTAGATAGTTCCTTATGTACTTCCTGATCAGAAACTCTTTTTCGAAAAGCTGAGAAGACTGCTTCATCATATGCGTACTCCTCGGTGAAAAAATCTTTAGTTTCCCGACGAATTATTTTAATGAGCGTAGAGTTCTATAATATTCTCCACTGGAACATTATGTCTATACACTTTGTAACTAAAGCATCAGCATATACGAAAATAGACACATTGCTTACACCATTTGGTTCTGTGTTCACTTCACCATCCTCATCTTCTAAACCTGATTGTTCAGCGTCTAAGACCTGATTAATATTTTGGAATATGGTGATTAGTTCCTCATTGCCTATGTCTTCTTTTTCATCGTCACCTTCAGCTTCACTCTCAGACTCCGCTGACTCATCACCGGCTTTATTCTCCAACTCCATTGGCTCATCATCTTCACTATTCATCTCTGTCATTTCTTCATTTCCACTGTCTAAATGTTCACTATCTTCATCGTTATGGAATTGGATTTTATGTCGCTTCAGGTCATTTGACCTATTAAAAGCTGATTGACATGTCTCGGCATGTTGATTATAGGATAAATATAGCAAGTATTCAAGTTACAAGGTTCTTCAAAGAAATATGACTGCCTAATGCTACCTAACTACTCTGCAGTTACATGTCCAACCACTTTGTGATGTTTAAACTGGAATGAGAAAAGGGATTGAATTTGTACCGTTTTATAGGATTATATGTACTGCGGCCGCAAATCCGCAACACGCGCCTGCAAATCCGCAACATGCGGCCTGCATGCGGCTGCACATGTACACATGCATTTTGGCATGTATGCATATTCAGGCATGTACATGCAGTTGTTGCCATCCGCAACATGCCCCTGCAAATCTGCAACATGTGCCTGCAAATCCGCAACATGCGGCCACAGATCCACAACATGTGGCCACGCATGTACGCATGCATTTTGGCGTTTAGGTGTGTTCGGGCATGTGCATACACTTGTTGCCATCCGCAACATGCACCCGCAAATCCACAACATATGCCCGCACAAATCCGCAACATGCGGCTCGCATGCGGCAGCACATGCATTTTGCCATGTATGTGTATTCAGGCATGTACATACAATTATTGCCATCTGCAACATGCATCAGAGTCAGTCATTCCGATGAAAAACTTTCAAAAATAGTCTTCTCTAGGGCTGCAAGTATGAATATGAAGAAATTCGCTGGTGGTTGGCGGGTGGGTGGGTGGGTGTTGGTGGTGGGGTTAATGCATGGTGTTGGGTGTAGGTCGTAGTGGTGGTGGTGGTGCTTAGTGTTTGGTGGTGGATATCGGTACTGGTGGTAGTAGTACTGGTGGTGGTGCTAGTGGCGGTTGTGGTGAAGGTGGTGGTTGTTGGTGTTGATGGTGGTGGTGGTGATGATGGTCTATGATAGTGCTGGAGGTAGTAGTGGTAGTGGTTCTGGTGGTGGTGGTGCTAGTAGCGGGGGTGGTGAAGGTGGTTGGTGGGTGGTGGTGTTGAGGCTGGTGGTGGTGATGGTGGTGTGTGTTGGTGGTGATGATGATGGTGGTGGTGCTGGTGGTGGTGGTGCTAATGGCGGTGGTGAAGGTGGTGGGTGGGTGGTGGTGTGATGCTGGTGGTGGTGATGGTGGTGTGTGTTGTTGTTGTGGTGGTGGTGGTGGTGCTGGTGCTAGTGGCGGCTACGGTGAAGGTGGTGGGTGGTGGTGTTGATGCTTTTGGTGGTGGTGGTGGTTGTGGTCGTGGTGGTGGTGGTGGTGGGTGTTGGTGATGATGATGGTGGTGGTGGTGGTGGTTGGTGGGGGGTGTTTGCTGGCGCAATGTCTAGACAAATGGATAGCCAGCAGTGCCAGTCATTTCAGTGATAAATTTTCAAAAATTGTCTTCTCTTGGTCTACAAATATAAATATGAAGAAAATAGAAATTTTGTTGAAGAAATTCGAGGGTTAAAGGGTTAAGAAAGTCTCTAGCGTCCATGTAATGGTGTAACACGAGGTCGTCGCTTAGGGCAGGTTTGACTGAATTATATAGTAAAAACATGGTTATAACGTATCACTGCTATGTAGCCAAAAGGATATATTTATATTTGTAGTAAACGACCATCTATGATTATGCTATTATGCTCGTAATGTTGCTCTTAATTGTTGAATCTTTATGCTTCGGTAAACAACAATAGCCGGTGAACGTGTTCACGCGTTATTATTGATTTTTTTTAAACTGTCAGCGAGGACATTGTAATATCTTGTGCTTAGAATGAGGCAGGTGGTGCTTTAACATTCTTTCATTATTTCTTAACACATTCCATGTTTGTAACTCGATTAAGGACAGATCTCATGGCTATTGCTGATGAATGGTAAAACTTTATGCCATACACGACAAGTAATCTTTTTATCATACAGAGTGATCCGCTTGACACACAATTCCATAAACGCGTGTCACCCCCAGAGACATAATGCAGACATTTTAAACGTGGCGATAACATCAAGCAGACACAAAATCTAAAAACGACTGACGTTATTAAAACCGCTATATTGCCTATTAAGTTTTTTAAAACAATTTGCGCGTAGGGTCGGTTAAGCCATCAGTCAAATCGTTTTTCTAAATATTCAGCATGTACATAGTTTGCTAATGAAGTTTAGTGGCTTAAAAGCATTGTGACAACGAAATTTCGCACCAGACAAAGTAATTGCAGGATGTTACAGCTAAATGTTTAAGAAATGATTTGATCGTATTAAGACAAATCGTTTTCAAAATATTTGTATGGTACAATTATCCGTAGACATTTACTGGTACATAGCAGGGTTAAACATATAATAAAACATATGACGATGCAGTCATTCAAGGGATCTACTGATAAAATATTTCGAGAATGAATTTTAATAATGACACATACAAATTATTTTCAAAATATTCGTACATCGTGCATGCCTTGTAAACAAGTACGCTAGCATCGACCTCAAAACCAGCTTCTACTGAGCAAGAATACTAGCCTCATCAGCCTCCTACTCCTCATAGACCTTCCTTATCAGACCACCTCTTAAACTCTATTTTACATCCTATTATCAGTCCACCTCTTAAACTCTATTATTTTTACCTTACATACCACACTACCACGGAGTCTCCGTGGTAGTGTGGTATGTAAGGTAAAAATAATAGAGTTTAAGAGGTGGACTGATAATAGGATGTAAAATAGAGTTTAAGAGGTGGTCTGATAAGGAAGGTCTATGAGGAGTAGGAGGCTGATGAGGCTAGTATTCACCGAGGGGGGGGGGGCATGCGCCACTAAGTTAAAACGTAAAATACCCAACTTTTAAGGGTTAGAAATTTCAGGACATACAACAGGGTTTTACCATGATTCACATATACTAAATATAGATTCTCAAGTGTGTGCGGATGATCGCCATTGTTCTCACATATCAGTGCATATGATCGCCATTGTTCGAAAACCTCGAAATCGTGTGCCGACGATCGCCATTGTTCTAAAAAATCTATTCCTTTGTGTGCGTACGATCGCCATTGTTCTCCATACGATCCCCATTGTTCTCAAAGACCTCCTGCTGAGAATAACAATAACGATCGACGGACCGCATTACTACTATCCTAGTGGTAAAAAAGTCTTCTCTTGGCTTGCAAAGTACTGAGGAGTACTTTAACCGAGAAACTCATTCCAGTGGTAAGTTTTCAAAAATAGTCTTCTCTTGGTCTGCAAATGGACATTTAACAAGTAGTCTACCAGCCAAATCTGAAGAGGCCTAATTAAGGAGTTAGCACAAGTCGTCTGGTAGAAAAATGCCAATGATACCAGCTATTAGGGTGGTCTATGTGGGTTATTACCAGGGTGGATGTAGCGTCTGAAAGTGGTGCAAAATCTTTTTACAGGCCCGTTTCCATGGTAACCAAGAGAAATTATCACAAATGTATAAGTTTGTTCTAACGCGAATAACTTTCTCCACACGACAGCTATAAACATGTTTCTTATATTGAATGAAAGGTATAATTCCCCTCTAATAGGGCTGCTAATTACTCATTTGTGGGATGACTTGTTCTACTATTATGATGTCACAAACATGAACAAAATACTTTTTCTAGGAATTCGAAAGTTTTCCATTTCCCTGTAATGTCCGGGCGCGTACTTTTGCAGGAAAGTGGTTTTGAGGATATTCTTGTGGAAGCGAACGTGTATGGATCAGCAACAATTAGCCATGCTATGAAGGGCAAAGCATACAATCGAGGTGTTAGAATTCATAAGCCGATGAATGAAGCACTGAGTCGGCTTAAATGGATGGCATTTGCTGATGCCATTGAAGCAACAGAAGTTTCACAACTTGAAAGGAATATGGTCATGGAGAAAGTGGAACATTGCACCACAGCATTTGAGGATCTCCAGCATGCACACGGCGAAGGCAGAGATACGGATAAAAAGGCACTAGAAGATTTCTCGCATTCTGTGAAAAATCTGCATTATCTAATGGAGAAATTTGTGAAGAAAGGTAAAAAATGTTGAGACACATTTGTCTCATGGGAAAACTATGTTTCAGATTTGTCACAGGTGCTTTTGATTCTGATGGACTTTCAGTGCGGACATGTAAACTGTGGGCGCTGGGGTTGCGTTGACGCTGCTGAAGCAAGACTTCTGAGGGAGGCGAATCCGGAAGTGTATCAAGTTCTAGTCGAAGGCCAAGGTGCCGTTTATAGGACTGGGCGACCTTTCAGTGGAGTTTGACATGACATGGTCATCAAACAATCTCTAAACAAAGACTGCGGCAAGCACAGGCAACTGTGTGCTAAAGATGAGGTGCTTGCAAAATACTATTTGGCTGCTCATTTAAAAGCAGCAGTAACACAAAGCAACTTAGTGGGTTACATCAGACTGATAGTGGTGACCTCCACAAAGAGGCTACAACGAGACGCATTGCTGCTGATGAAACTGCAATCCAGAAAATCATCAGTGCTATTAATGAAAGAATGGTGAACCATTTCCTGATTGACATCGGCATTACCCCAGAGAATAGGCAGGCTCTTGTAAATATTGCCACATCACTTGTATGTTCACCTGAGGCAAGCGAGGCACTGTGTTATTTGTGTGAAAATGGTCTAGAACAAATGAAGGAATTTGTAACTAATAGATTGATAACAGGTGAGACAGACTTTCATGATCCTATTAGTAAGCATAATCTTTGTACATTTACTACATTGAATAAAGAAGCTATTACTAAAAAGAAACAGGTGATAAAGTTAATAAATATTGATCGCCTAATATTCAGCAAATTGGAAATTATTAAACAGTCGCGTGATGTGAACATAAAGGAATTGCTTCAGTATGAATTAGCGCCAATTCCACTCTCGCTGTTCAATCTTGATGGTTCTCTTAGAAAGACACAGAAAAGTAGTATACTCCCTTGGCTTTGGGAGGACCATGCCACTGTTGATCTTCCAGCATCTTGTGAGCCAACACTGGGTGTCATTGATCTCATGGTGTTGCTAAGAATGGTATGTACTGACACAGCCAAGTGTACTACCTTTGGTGAGCTATCAGATCAGCTCTTGGATGCAGTCTTGAGTTTAAAATGTCAGTATATAGCTGTGGTTGGTGACAATTATACGAATGAGGAATCAATAAAAAATGAGATGAACGGGTCCGCCGTGGTAATATCCAGATGCAGGAGATAAAGAATCCAACTGTTCTAACACCACTTCCAAAACAGTGGCTAAAGATGTTGTCAAATGCGAAGAACAAGGCAAACCTTGCCAACTTCCTTTCTCATGATTGGATCATTGAGTTGGAACGTAGATTAAAAACTGGTTGTGAGGTGTATTCTGCTGGTGGATTTCATGTCATTGATCGAGTAGTGAAGGTTGTGTTTGGTGGGCACGATGAAGTACCAGAGCTTGGGTCAAATCATGAGGAAGCCGATTCTTGAATGCCTCTACATATTTCACATGCGAGATAAAAATTAGGCGTCAACCAGGTACTTCTTTGGTGTCTTGACTCAGATGTTCAGCCATGTGTTCACGATACTGCTGGGTACAT
This sequence comes from Chaetoderma sp. LZ-2023a, assembly GCA_034401795.1. Taxonomy (NCBI): domain Eukaryota; kingdom Metazoa; phylum Mollusca; class Caudofoveata; order Chaetodermatida; family Chaetodermatidae; genus Chaetoderma; species Chaetoderma sp. LZ-2023a. The sequence goes on along the minus strand of CM067369.1, from coordinate 166,193,634 downwards.
GACTTGAAAGAGCTGTATCTAAAGACAGGTGTACGACAAAAGAAGAGATTCATTCCAATGCATATCATAACGACCCAACTTGGAGAAAGTATGAGCTATATGCTACCAGCGATCCACGTAGCCAGTGGATGCGATTCAACCTCGGCGTTCAGTGTGATAGGCAAACAAAATGGCTGAATCTTATCGAAAAGCGCCAAGAATTACACAGTGGGCTGCAACATTTCGGAGACAGTCCTTCTGACATCAACCGGGAAACCGAGGATGTCATGGTAACACTAGTGTCTCTACTGTATTGCGGAAAGAAACATGTATCACTTGAGCTAGTTCTTTACGAATTATTTGCAAAAACACTGCAAAAATGGGAAATTACGACCAACAATGGATAGCTTTCGTTTGCATCTCAAACGAGCAAATTATCAGTCATTTATGGATGGAATTATGCAGCAGTTCCGTTCCTCAATGTATCACATGTTGATAATGGCTGGGTGTTCGATGAAGATAGGCACCTTGTGCCATGTATGATGATGCTCCCTCCAGCACCTGAGGCAATACTCGCATTTACACATTCCATGTGCCAAGCGGATTGTTCAGCAAGGCGATGCAGGTGTCGCAAAGATGATATTGTGTGTTCTGATGTATGTAAATATTGTGCTGACAGCTGCAGTAACCGTGAATTGAATATAGATGACTCGTCCTCTGAATCATAAACAGATTAATGATATGGAACATGAACTGACCTACACTACTGACCTACACATCTGCCTTGCATTCATAGAATGATTCATTCTGCGAAGAAATCGCATTTACAGAGGTTGGAGCGGCATCAATGTTCATGCTTACATTTAGGCTGACTTTTAGGGTATGACTTCCAAAATGATGTATTAAATGTTTTCTAAACCACACACATCCCATTCAATGTACCAATTTGATAAGTTAGACATATTTTTTAATAAATAGGACAATATTGAGCTATCAGAATACGAACCAGAACACACATTTTTACAAAATTATTATGGTAAACGTGAAAATATGAGAAAAATTACAATTTTTTTATGTTTGTGACGTCATAATTATATGCAAATTATTCACAAAACAAGAATAAATGTTATCACCAGCTAGATGCCTATGAGACCTTTAATTTAACACCAGAATTGTCTTTCTAACCGTAAAAATAAGAAAGTTATGATAGTTAAAACGAAGTATATTTCTTTGTGGTAATTGATTATGGTTACCATGGAAACGGGTCTGCAAAAAATAATTGCACCAGTTTCAGACCCTACATCCACCCTGGTGATGACCACTATAGACACCCCCCCCCCCTCTAACGGCTGGTACTATTGGCATTTTTCTACCAAACCATTTGTGCCATGGTGCCGAATTCAGATTTGGCTGGTAGACTAAAGAACATATTCTTATCTAAATTGGGCCATTATAGAGTTAGTCTGAATTTGTCAGTTGTACGCTAACCCATGCATGATTGGAAGTACTACGGAGATACCTGTTGACCAGTTCTATAAAGGTAAGCAGACATACAAAGAATTGAACACTGCCTGAACTGTGATTGCCACGACGATTAATCATACACTATAGCACTTAGCACATGATTCAGGGAGTGGGATAAGGCGTCTCGATAGATCGATATTGGCCGCTCATAAACTTGTTCTCTGCAGTTGTCGCCATAAACAAAATATATATCCACCCATCTGTCACCTGCTGAAGTCGTTGGTTCTGTATTATGGACATGATCGCTGCGTTGTATTTGTGCCAAGCTATGACATTGGAATCAGGTATGTGATCTAGACGACTCGTTTCAATTTCAAGTAGGAAAGCGTGAATGAATGAATGAATGAATGAATGAATGAATGAATGGAGTTATGGATGGATGGATTGATGGATTGATGGATTGATGGATTGATGGATGGATGGATTGGTGGATTGGTGGTTTGATGGATTGATGAATGAATAAATGAATGAATGAATGAATGAATGAATGAATGAATGAATGGATGGATGGATGGATGGATGGATGGATGGATGGATGGATGGATGAGTGGTGGGTGGGTGGGTGGGTGGGTGGGTGGGTGGGTGGGTGGGTGGGTGGGTGGATGGATGGATGGATGGATGGATGGATTGATGGATTGATGGATTGATAGATTGGTGAATGAATGAATGAATGAATGAATGAATGAATGAATGAGCGTGCGTGTATGCGTGCGTGCGTGCGTGCGTGTGTGCGTCAAGTAGGAAAGCGTAACATGGAATGAATGAATGAATGAATGAATGAATGAATGAATGAATGAACGAACGAACGAACGGACCTACGGACGGATGTAACGGACGGACGGGTGGGTGGATGGATGGATGGATGGATGGATGGGTGGATGGATGGATGGATGGATGGATGGATGGATGGATGGATGGATGGATGGATGGACGGACGGACGGACGGACGGACGGACGGACGGACGGACGGACGGACAGGCGGACGGACGGACGGACGGACGGACGGACGATGTGGGTGTGTGGACGGTCGGATGGGTGAGTGGTGAGAGGTTGGTGGGTTAAATGGAAGAAGGGTGTTTGGGTGGGTGGGTGGGTAGAGAGAGAAAGAGAGAGAACGAGAGAGGCTATTAGATAGCTCTATAAACCGATAGATAGATGGATGGATAGATAGATAGATAGATAGTTCGATGGATTGACGGACAGACGGGCGGACGGGTGGATAAGCAGGCAGGCAGGCAGACAGGCAATCGGGCCGTGATATTACACTGAGAATATATTAGCGGGGAAGGTTTTGCACGAGAACTAATTCATGATCTAGGAGTTTCTTTATTGGAAATTGAGGCTAACCTTCGCAAAGTCTTAACGGTTCTCACAGGCATCGTACAGCATGTTTTGTGTCGTCACGTTAAATACCTTCATTCTATCTTGAAATATTTCCCGTACAAAAACAGAGAGTGAGCAAGCAGTACATCAAACTGCCAACTTAACTCTACCAAGCAAGAGAGATCTGGTACGATATATTCGTGAAAACAGTCGGGTACATTCTGTTGATTATTTTGAATCTAATTTTGCTAAGAGCTCTTGCTGCAAAAGGCGGCAACCGCATTCAATTAAAAAAAATAGTTTCAGAATATTCATCAGCCAACGGGTTAGATGTAAAGTAGATTTAAATATCAGATACTGGTAATTCATGTGCGAAGGCGTTAATAACAAAGTTATGACCAACTGGCAATTATTATTTTGGTTATGTGTTGGCTAGTTTGAACAAAAAGATTTACAATTCCCAGGTGGTTGAGAAACCATGCAAACACAGACCAAAGAGACATAAATTGGTCCCTCAGCCTAGTAAATAGACATATATTGTTTTTTAGCTTCTATCATAGGCCTAATAAAGAATCCGCCAGCAACGGCAGCTGGTACATTAACTCTTTAAATGCTAAATTTAGTCACGAACATCAACATATTTTCTTATTGAATGTTCATTTGCAGGATAAGGGAAGAATACTTTTGAAAATTTGCCACTAGAATGACTGGCTCGATTATCGAGCCAGTCATTCAGTGGTAATCTTTCAAAAAAGTTTTCTAATAGCGTGCAAATGGACACCTGCATTTCCTCATCAACAACGTGTGAGTCCCACAGGTATGGCTAAGTGGTGGTGATTAGACTTACTCTTAACAATGTGGATTTCGGATTCTGGTACGTTTTCCCGCGACTCCGTCAGGTGAGAACTAGGCCTAGACCAGATCACACCCATGAGAAAGTTGTACTGGAGTAGTTCTCCTTCTTTGAGCACGCGCAGTATCAGTTATTTTAATGGCCCTTTCCTGATTAGACATATGCAAATTCGGCGACATAAAATAAACAAACGTGCGATAAAATAGCTGAAGAATAGTAAACTGTGCCACAGTCTGCCATGCATGTTTACTTTTTACTATTTACAGCCGCGGCTGGGATGCAAGTTCCAAGCTAACCGAAAGTTTGGGGGATACGCGTAACCTAAGAGAAATGGAGACTGGATCGTTATCTGATTCCGTGATGCATCAGTACTACAATAGCACCAATCAAACTGGTAATAATAATAATAATAATAATAATAATAATAATAATAATAATAATAATAATAATAATAATAATAATAGTAATAATAATAATAATAATAATAATAATAATAATAATAATAATAATAATAATAATAATACTCTCTTAATTAAGTCTGGTGATGTGGCGCATGATATGGCCCGCCTCGCAATGTCTTCCAATCCAATTATGTTCAAAATATTCAACAGCACATTTCTTATTAACTAACATGTCTCTGCATTTGTTTTGGAAACATGTTAAGTTATTTATGAGCTGTACTCTACTTACTCATTTCCTCGCGTTTCGGCGCTCTCCATCGACAACACTGCGGCTTAAGCTAATAAGATCCTGCTGTTTAACGTGACGATCTAGTTATAGTTCCCCTAACAATACCGGTGACATTATCGGTGACAATACCGGTGACAATACCGGTGCCGGCCCAGTCACAGCAATGTGATGTCATAGTAATGTCCAGTTGCTTGGCCAAGATGATGGCATAGTGACGGTCCGGCGTAGTGATGACACTGGTGATATCCATGTGATGACCCTACATGACGACACAGGACATGACCCTACTAATGACCTCAGTGATGACCCCAATAATGACGCCAGTGGTTACCATACTAATGACCCCAGCGATGACGGCACTGATGACCCGAGTGATAGCCCCGTTGATGATCCGGTGATGGGCTTGTGACAGTCGTAGTGACAGCCCGGTGATTACCCGGTGATGAGCCTGGGTATAGACCTGGTGACGGCTCGGTGACAGTTTTCATGATTGGTCCGGTGACAGCACGGTGAATGCACAGTGCACGGTGATTTTGGGACGCTCTGGAAATTGCCCCGATAACATTCCTTGTGATGGCCTGGGAGTTGGTCCGATAAAGACTCTTGTGATGGCTCAGGATGCCTTACCCCGCTGATGGCCACGGTGACGAGACATCATAAATGTTATAATATAACATCTGGCACAATAGTTGGCAAGCCATTGGTTACCTACTTCTTAAAGCATGATGCTAATTTTGAAATCACCGAATAGTATCCATATCGCATAGCTTTCCTCAGGAAAAAACCAAACAAATGCCATTATTTTTGTCTGGCAAACTCCAACAAATAACACCTTAATTAAATTGACATATCGAATCCATCATCGATGCGGCGTCATACCGTGGTGACAGAAAGTAGGTTTGGGGGTTGGGGTGTGGTGTGGGTGATGAAGGTGGGTAGTGTGATGCTATGTTATTACTCCAGAGAAGGGATTGAAGAACGTTTGTGGTCTAGGCATCTCCTCACCCTCCGTCCGTCCCTCCGTCCGTCCGTCCCTCCGTCCGTCCCTCCGTCCGTCCCTCCGTCCGTCCGTCCCTCCGTCCGTCCGTCCGTCCGTCCGTCCGTCCGTCCGTCCGTCCGTCGCCCGTCTCTCTCTCTCTCTCTCTCTCTCTCTCTCTCTCTCTCGATTTCGCTCCCCCCTCCCTCTCTCCCTCACACCTCCCTTCCTCCATCGCAATCTATATCCCCATCCCGCCCTTCCCCTCCCCCCTCCCGCCCCTCGCTCATCTCTTGCTCCATCCCTCCGCCATCCCTCCCTCACTCTACCCTCCCAATCACCTCTCTCCCTCGCTTCTCCCTCACCTTCTCTCTTTCTCTCACTCCGTCCCTCCTTCATCCCTCCATGTCCCCTCCCCATCAACCCTCTGCCTGCCTGTCTGCCTGCCTGCCTGCCTGCCTGCCTGCCTGCCTGCCTGCCTGCCTGCCTGCCTGCCTGCCTGCCTGCCTGCCTGCCTACATGCCTGCCTGCTTGCCTGCATGTCTGTCTGTCTGTCTGTCTGTCTGTCTGTCTGTCTGTCTGTCTGTCTGTCTGTCTGTCTGTCTGTCTGTCTGTCTGTTTGCATGTTTGCCTGCCTACTCGCCCTCCCACCCGCTCGCCCGCCCGCCCGTCCGCCCGCCCGCCCGCCCGCCCGCCCGCTCGCCTGCCTGCCTGCAGGCATGCCTGCATGCCTGCCTGCCTGCATGCCTGTCTGCCTGCCTGCCTATCTATCTATCTATCTATCTATCTATCTATCTATCTATCTATCTATCTATCTATCTATCTATCTATCTATCTATCTATCTATCTATCTATCTATCTATCTATCCATCATCAATCTGTCCGTCCGTCCATCCGCCCGCCCACCCGCCCGCCCGCCCGCCCGCCCGCCCGCCCGCCCGCCCGTCCGTTTGTCCGTCCGTCCGTCCGTCCGTCCGTCCGTCAGTTCGTCCGTCCGTCCGTCCGTCCGTCCGTCCGTCCGTCCGTCCGTCCGTCCGTCTATCTATCTATCTATCTATCTATCTATCTATCTATCTATCTATCTATCTATCTATCTATCTATCTGTCTGTCTATCTATCTATCTATCTATCTATCTATCTATCTATCTCCAACTCTTTCCAAGTCTTCTCGCCCACACCCCCCCCCCCCCACCCACCGCCACGCCGCCCCTCACTCATCATTCAGGTGTGTGCTAGCTACTGGATGGTGTACGTTTAAAGTAAGTCTAACACGTCAAGTTTCAATCGCGTACCGACCCACAAAGCAAACCACCTGATAATCAGTATAGCCTGTCACTCGATCACCTTTCTGTATCTGAAAGTTTACATTCGATTAGGAGTTGATGTCTCAAACGTCTTACAAAGGTTCTAACTGCTGGTTAATCAAGACACAGCATAATTGTATCATGTAATGTGGTCGCTGAGTAAAATATCTCAGAGAAAGCACGTAATAATCAACGAGGACTAAATTATGCATGAGTCGATTAGACACTTATTGTTCGATTACATTGGTACTCAGCTCTATCGTGCTTAACTCTGGTCTTGCAGCTAAAATGATGAGACAAATCAGCTCATCTTAGGCAAATGTTCTGAAACTAAATTGCACGATCTATGACAGAATTCATTCATATTACGTCATAATCAATTACATGACGTGTAGACTGACGTCATAATGATGACGTCATGAATGGCTCGATGGTTCGTTTCTAGTGTTTACTAGTCCGACACGTTGTACAAATTGTGATGTCTTTACCATTTAATAAACATTATGTTGAATATTTTGAAACTAATTTGACCGGGTGCTGTTGCTGCCTTAGGCAGCAAAAGCACACAGTCAAATTAGTTTCAAAATATTCGACAGGTTTTTCTGTATAGTTTTCTGTATATTGATAGTCAAAAAATTCAGGGATCGATCAATCGCAACACAACCGACGTGTGGGCGGAGCTTAACTAGGAATGGGCGTGGCATAGCTAAAACTGGAAAGGACCATTGCCAAGAATGTAACAGTTTCTTTTATTCTGTATTTCAGGATCAGATTTGCTTTCATCGATACCGGACAGTAGGACTCTGTGGGGATGGTGGACGCGCCAAATAATGACACCCATTCTGGTCGCAGTCGGAATTACCGGAAACGTATGTTCCTTTATCGTCATGAAGTCCGCGTCCTTACGTCATAAATCATACAGCGATTATCTGTGCGCACTGGCGGTGTTTGATAGCATGACTCTCATGGTACGCCAGATAACGCTAATAAACGAGATTCAAATATACAATGGAAAGCAAAGCATCTTTACAAACTTTAACCACGCATCGTGTAAGTTGTATAGCTTTTCAGAGGCAGTGTCCTATCTTATGTCATCGTGGTTAGTGGTTTTAATGGCGGCTGAGAGATTCGTAGCCGTTCGTTTTCCCTTTCAACGTTCTCGTATATGTACGCCAACGAATTCAAAATATTTGATTATATTCCTTTTTGTAGTAATGTCATGTACGCAGATCTTTAGGTTCGTTATGGTCGGTAAGACCGAATATGTGTGTGCCGCTTTGGATGAATACCTCATGTTGTACACCACAGTCCATACGTATCTTTATCAGTTCAGTTTGTTATTTCTGCTACCCTTTATCGCGGTACTGTTCTGCAACTGTGTCGTGATGTACACCATTAATAAAAGCGAACGCGTTATTCGACAGCAATCCAGGGGTTCGACACGGGTCAATGCACGCGCAAGAACAGAACGTCGCAAGACAACTTCGATGCTGCTAACGATCTCCTGCCTGTACCTGGTCACAGTGCTGCCTCTGGTCCTTATTTCGGTCATTATACACTTGGTTATACTGCTAGACTACCGGAATGCCCGCCACTTCGTCATTATATTGAGACCATATGCAGAGGTTATGGAGGTGGTATCGGATTTAAATTACGCTGCTAACTTCTATATTTATATTCTTTCTGGGAGAATATTTAGGGCAGAATGTCTACGCGTGTTCTGCAATAGAAAGCCCAAACCGGCAGTAAGAGAGAACATTTCTTCGCTAATGTGGCGTAATGAAAGGCAATGACCAAGAACAATGACCCTTTTGCTCTGCCCCGCCTATCTCTAGCTAGGTTCTACCCACAATTCCCCCGTAATGGGATCGATCGATCCATAAACGCCCTGACTATCAATTTCCAGAAAACTATACACGTGGCAGCAACAGCGTTCAGTCAAATTAGTTTCAAAATATTCAACAGCAAGTTTATAGAATAGTAAAAACATACAATTCGTACAACAACTCATAGTCCGTCAATAATTATGCGTTCGTGAGTACTTAACAACGCCATTTACGTGGTTGGATATGACGTCATATGATGGATGGATAAATTGGAAATGGCCATTCCTTAGGAAAAATAAATAGATGACATAATGCTCACCTGGGTGACGAGAAACCACGAGCAAATTTACCTTTAAACAGATATTATGGGGGGGGGGGAGGGGGGAGGAGTCCGTCCAAAAGTAACAAAATTAAACGTATTATAGAAATTGTATCAATGGGCATAACTGTATATAGATACACCTCACATATTAAAATGTTGTGGCCACTGGACACAGTATAGATAATTTTATTTATAGTGTTTTAACCAGATTTCGTGGCAAACAGAAACCCCATAGTAAACCTATGGGAGGGGGTAGAATCAAGATATATACTTTATGACGATGTTAAAATATACCTACATACCGATTTTTGAGGAAGGTCCGTCCAATACTGCTCGCAACCATTCGGGGGCCCTTCGGGGAAGATAGTGTCATGGCACAAATACATCTAGAAGTAAACGGCCTATAAAACACAATCAACAACAACAGCAACAACAACAACAACAACAACAACAACAACAACAACAACAACAACAACAACAACAACAACAACAACGGCAACAACAACAGCAACAACAACAGCAGCAACAGCAGCAACAACAACAACAACGACAACAACAACAACAACAACATATAATGAAATTATTAGTATCTAAACATTTTTCAAGGCCAATTTCTCTGTACCAAGTGTGATAATTTACCTTTCCAGTGTATCCACCGATGATCTCACGTCATATATGACTTCATACTCAGCCAAGTGGCGTGTAGGATGACGTCAAAATCACTGCCTCATAAATGATTATATTCAGCCAGTCTTTAACTCTTAATAGTCCGGCATGTCGTACGAATTGTATGTGTCTACCATTTAATAAACATGCTGTTGAATATTTTGAAACTAGTTTGACTGGGCGCTGTTGCAGCAACAGCATCCAGTCAAATTAGTTTCAAAATATTCAACAGCTTACCTGTACAGTTTTCTGGAAATTGATACTCCCGAAGTTCAGAGATCGATCAATCCCAACACGAGCGAGGTGTGCGTGGAGCCTAGCTGGAGATGGGCGGGGCATGGCTAAAAATGGAAAGGTCCATTGTAGTATTTATGTAACATTTATACTATAATGGCAAAAGTGTACCTACCACCGAGTTTCGTGCATATCTGTCCAAAAATATATGAAATTATTAGGATTTCAAATTTCTACCAAGGGACATATCTCTATTCCAAGGAACAAAACTAGCTTTGGGACAAATCCGCTAAAATAGCAAAACTATTAGCATTTTCCCAATTTCGATTGTCCATAATTTTGTACCCCTAACAAGGGCCATAACTCTTTTCATTTTCAAAATGTTTAAAGCTAATCCCAAAAGGAACACTTGTCCTCAAATTGAAAATCTAGCATGGGCCATAACTCTGAACTGTGAAGAGGCAGCTGCGTTACATTCGTAACTCACTTTGATATTGCCTAAGCGAACATATCTGCTAAATTGGGGTCCAATCCATCATCAATTCATGAATCCAGTTTCTCAATCAATTATATAACTACACAATCAACTACATAGCGTGTATATCAACGTCATAATCAATTACGTCATGAATGACTCGATTTAGCCATTTATGCACGAATTGTATGTCTTTAATATTTAATAAACATTTTGTTGAATATTTTGACATTAATTTGACTTGGCTTGCATACCTGTTTGTAGATCTTCTGACAGTCATCTGAGCTATAGCGATGGCCAATCGTCCGGCATACTACTACTACTACTACTACTACTACTACTACTACTACTACTACTACTACTACTACTACTACTACTACTACTACTACTACTACTACTACTACTACTACTACTACTAAAGCTACTACTACTACTACTACTACTAATACTACTACTACTACTACTACTACTACTACTACTACTACTACTACTACTACTACTACTACTACTACTACTACACTACTACTACTACTACTACTACTACTACTACTACTACTACTACTACTACTACTACTACTACTACTACTACTACTACTACTACTACTACTACTACTACTACTCAGGGCCGTATTTAGATATGAGGGTGGGGGCTGGGTTTCCCCAGAAATCTTTTTACATCTAGGCGCTCTGAGACGGCCAGAGAGTACTTTTAGGGTGAATTATGGCGCTTTCCTTCGTTTTAAAATTATTTTATTTTTCAAATTTTCGTAATTAACATTGTTGCCGAACACCAAACAAGAATTGGGCCCCCCACAAATATTAGAATAGAATTATAATGCATGATTAAGCGTTCTGAACTAATAAAGTTTGCTTTAAATGTCATTTAATTCATTCATTTTCAAATTGTGGGGGCCCCTTGCTTGTTGGGGCCCCGGGGCTCTTGCGCCGCTTCCCCCCCCCCACCCCCTTAAATACGGCCCTGCTACTACTACTACTACTACTACTACTACTACTACTACTACTACTACTACTACTACTACTACTAATAATAATAATAATAATAATAATAATTTAGAGCGTGCTGCAATCTTTGCTACTCAAAATATATACCAACTGAAAAGAACAGTAACCGTTTGAAAACTCAAGAGAAATCAAGAAAACAAACTATCATATCAGTCATATTTATAATTAAAGAATAAATAAATTATTTATCAGTATTCCGATGATTAAAGTTGAAGTTTCATCTTTTAAAAGTGCATATTCACACCACAATGTTTCAAAATAAAATTGTAACAATTAGATACTTTTAAAGGTTTAAATTGTATGCCTTTATGTACGAAATAGATTTTAACATATAATGATTTCATTGCACATAAATATAATTTAAAAAACCTAAAATTGAATTAGGAACACGAGCCAGTATATTAATATAATTGATTTGGTTGTGAAGTTGAATTAGGTGCTCAACGAGTCCCTAATTCAACTTCACAATGAAACAATTATATTAATTTATACGGAATGAAACCATATGTTACGATTTATTTCGTTTCATTACATTTAGGTACGCAGTTTAAGCCGCTGAAAGTATACGATTTAAAAAAATTTATCTTCAAGAATTTTTGTGTGAAAGTGTAGCTTTAAGAAGCAAGTCCTCACGAAACATTGATGTCAATAAAGTGATCGAAACGCGTTCACTGTTATAGACAATGAAAGACGTATTTTTTCTTAATGTATAAGTCGACATGCTCACAGAAGTGTACCGGGTAACCTTTAGTGAAAGTCATTGTTTTAAACTATGGGTCTGGTCTAGTTAAGAATGGGAGATATTTATTTCAATTTGTTTGAGAAGGCGGAGAAAGTTATTTGAATTGCGCAATAAATCACTTTCTGCCGGAAATCTTAAGTGTATTTCAGGCGCGTGACATTTCCCTGTAGAATTAAGTTGAAATAATCTGTATTCTGTAGACTCTTCACATACCATTAAATGCGTCGTCATGGAAAGCACAATCTAAAAATTAAGTTGATCAAAACGTGGACAGCCAACAGCTGACACTGCCGCCTCCGCCGCCCCTGCCTACGGCCGCCGTCGTCCCCGCCGCCACCGACACCACCATTACCACCACCACCACCACCACCACCACCACCACCACCACCACCACCACCACCAAAGAGCGTAAGAATCACCAAATTTGACATAGCACTTCATAATGTAGGATAAAATCTGAAGGTTCAATCGAAGGTTTGTATCTTAAAGGTTAATTAGGCATATATAGTTTACTGAAATTAAGAACTCACCAAAGCACATGCACTCCCAATCATACACACTCACTACCACACGCACACAAACGCATGTACATACACTCCCGTGGGTTTACATCCAAAATAGTATGTCTACGCCGTATATTGTCTCAAACATCTAACCATTTCAACACTAGTATTCGAACTCAAGTCATGCTATTATGCTGGTGCATATCTTAAGCATAATTTGAACGAAAGGTCTTGATACCTTCGGCAGCAACACTATCCAGTCAAATTAGTATCAAAATTATACAGCAAGGGAACATATTTTGTGTCTACATTTCGTGCTCTAATGATAAAGGATCGGGAAAGTTGAAAAATATACGATAGATATATTCATCACAAAGTAAGCATTTGGCCCGTAAGTGTGCACAATCACATAATAATGTGACGGACAATAGTATAATACAATTTCACAATGCATACACAAAACTATTTACATTAGGAGATGTATTTTCCATGCATGTACTATATGACTATCTTGAAACTCTAACCTTTGGATTGGCGATATGTGAAATGGTCATTTGCTGGTCCGGAGGAGAGTTTACGACAATTGGACACAGGAATGATTGACTCAGTTACCGAGCCAGTCATTCCAGTGCTCCATTGTCGGAAACACTCCTCTCCTAGGTCGCGAATGTCCTTTCATTGTATGTTTAAGGTTCTCTTTTTTTTCTTTCTTTTTTTTAAAACATATTTTTATTGTAATAAATGTATTTAGACAAAAGGATCTTGTGGCATGCTCGTTTAACATACAAATATCCTTTTCAAATAGAAATAGTATATAACGGTAGTTAAATTAGCGAGCGTGCGAGCGAGCGAGCGAAAGAGGGAGAGAGAGAGGGAGAGAGAGAGAGAGAGAGAGAGAGAGAGAGAGAGAGAGAGAGAGAGAGAGAGAGAGAGCAAACGAGAGAGCCTTTATAAATGATAACACAAAGAACTGTTAGCATTACATTGCTCGAAAATGATCATATGCAGACCAAAAGAACCATCCTCCTGAAAATGTATCACCAGAATGACAGGCCCAGTCAGTGAACCGGTCATTCCAGTGGTAAACCCACAAAGAGCAGTTGACCTTCGGTCTGCAGATGGACACCTCCCAACAGTCAACGCACTGGAGAGTGTTCTAACTGTCTTTAAAGCAGACATTAATTTAATTCAGATGATTATAAATAAACAATTGTTAAATATAATTTAATAGATGTGTATTTGTAGACCAGGAGAAGACTCTTCTCGAAGATTCATCACTGCAACGACAGGCTCAGTTGCTGAGCCAACCTCTAAGTTGCGTGTGGGCTTTTAACCAATTAACACTCAAGGTGGCCAAAACTGCGTCTGCAATGTCCATTTGCAGACCACTAGAAGACTATTTTAGAAAATCTACCAATGAAATGACTGGCTCCATAGCCGCGAAGATGACACAATCAAGCGGCTCTCATGGGCAAGATATGAGAAGATGACACAATCACGCTGGTCTCCTCTGCAAGAGATGAGAAGATGACACAATCACGCCGGTCTCCTCTGCAAGAGATGAGGAGATAACACCATCACGCTGGTCTCCTCTGCAAGATATGAGAAGATGACACAATCACGATGGTCTCCTCTGCAAGAGATGAAAAGATGGCACAATCACGATGGTCTCCTCTGCAAGCGATGAAAAGATGGCACAATCACGATGGTCTCCTCTGCAAGAGATGAGAAGATGCCACCATCACACTGATCTCTTCTGTAAGAATTGAGAAGATGACACCATCACGATGGTCTCCTCTGGAAGAGATGAGAAGATGGCACAATCACGCTGGTCTCCTCTGCAAGAGATGAGAAGATGACACCATCACGCTGATCTCCTCTGTAAGAATTGAGAAGATGACACCATCACGATGGTCTCCTCTGCAAGAGATGAGAAGATGCCACCATCACGCTGATCTCCTCTGTAAGAATTGAGAAGATGACACCATCACGATGGTCTCCTCTGGAAGAGATGAGAAGATGGCACAATCACGCTGGTCTCCTCTGCAAGAGGTGAAAAGATGGCACAATCACGCTGATCTCCTCTGCAAGAGATGAGAAGATGACACCATCACACCGGTATCCTCTGCAGGAGATGAAAAGATAATAGCTTCACACCGGTCTCCTCCGCAAGGACCAACTTAGTTGTGAAACTAATTTAGTTGGAAAGCTAACGTCATTAAGCATTGCGAGCTGACAACCGCCTTCAGAGGCAACTATAATGATGTCTAATCTTCTTTTTCAAAGAAAATGTATTCGATATCTTTCAGGTGTCGCAATCTCACAGGAGTTTGTAATCGCCACATGGAATGTACGTGGTCTGATTACTGCATCTAAGCGACACACATTAGGCCCAGACTGTGAACATTATACCATCGATGTTGCATGCATCCAAGAGACAAATGTATCCTCTCATTCAAGGCAGCAAATTCAGACTGGTCCCAAGCTGATCCTCATGCAGCAGAGACAGATCACATACCACGGTCTGGGTTTGTAAGCCGACCGATGCTCATGGATCACACTTTAAGTTTCAGATACGTCAGCGATCATGTTATATTTATTGACCTGGCCATGCGGCTGCGAAATGGCACCGCCGCCAAATGCATATGGGCCAATTGACGAAGAACCAGAAACTATCCTTCCTTGATCAAGTCTTTCTATGTTGAATTGATTTCTACCATCACCATCCCAGCCAGATGGCAATTGTTCGTGTGTGGCGATTCTCACTCCAAGCTAAGCCAACTCAGCAAAGCAGTCAAGGACGCAGGACTCAACATGTGCGTGGTATCGTATGTTACGGCCAAACGTAACAGCAATGCAAATGTTCTGGCCTGCCTTATCAGCGCTCAAAGCCGCTTTGCCAAAAAGAATGCCTTTAAACACGCATGCCATCACCGAACAATATGAACAGACCACTTCACAGACCGCAGAGCAGAAATAGGTTCCAAGGCCACAATGCCTGTCTTCAGACAAATTGATAATGTGATGTGCAAAATCAGGGAAAATCCCATACGTTAAAACTCCAGTTCATATGGAGGCACACACCTCAATTCTGACCACAGGCCAGTAGTCACTCGCCTTCAAATGAAGCACATTTGTCTGTTGTGTTAATATCATTCGAAGTATCGTGGCAAAGTAAACTTTGATCTAGAGAGGCTTGCCAATGAGACCACCACCCAACGGTCATACAACAGGACATTCGAGGAACAGATATCAAGCATTGCTATGAACTCAAATCAAAATATGGCTTTATCCAGAGTAGCCCTAATCAAATGCATTCAAAAATCAACGACCAATAAAATTTGAGTTGTCAAGACTGCATAAGGCTACGCCGAGAACGCGATGATATACTTCGCCGGATCAGTGAAAGACTGAAAGAACTCGCCACTCTACTGGCAGACTCCATGGCAGATGACATAACAGCCACAGCGGATTGTCATAAAATGTTTAGGGCCGTCCGGGATCTGAGAGTTCCTGAATCAGCCACCATTCCTTTCCCATGCGTAACACCGAAGACAACTTTATCGGGACGACTAGGGAAATGCAGATGCGATCAGAGAATGATTTAAGAACTAGTACACGGACCCGGACGATTAGCCACTGTACCCATTTGTAGCTTATCCTAGGCTACCACAAGCACCAATCAAAACAACTGAGGATGAGAAGACAGTTAAGGCTCTGAGAAACAGACGTATACCCAGACCCGACGGCACCAGCAGTGGTCTCTTTAAGCATACAGGTGATGGCATCTCGAAACCAGTCACATGCAACACCTACCCATCGATGCTGTTGGACAAGATACCCTTACCATGCTGCCAAAACCTAAACATCCTCCTGAACCACCAGCAAGCTTGCGACCTATAGTGATCCTCAATGACATCTGGAAGAGCTTGTCCAATGTGACACAGTGCCCCATCAGAGATAAGATTGGCAGTTTCACTGGATCCTACTAGAGCGGCTTTAAAGGAGGACGCAACTGTGCTGACAATGTATGGGCGCCGCGAATGCTTATGTCCAGTAGTCATGTCCACGCACTCACAAGATGGACATCGATATGTTAAGAGCCTTTAACACCATCTAACGATTAAATTACATGGGAGTACGACATCAAGCTGGCTGTAATGATGATGAGCTGTGATTAGTCAGACTGCTATTGCCAAATAGCAAGTTGAAAGTGCGAGTAAAAATGTGGCGTTTACTGCGTTGAAACTTTCATTGGTTCTCCACACGAAGACGACCTCTCTCTGGAGCTGTTTACATGCTACCGTGCCGCAACCATCTCATTTGTTTGAGTACACTCCACAGGACCAAACCCACAAGTATCTACACTGGGCCTCCCACAGGCGATAGAGTACGCAGATAATGTAGACATCATAGGTTAGGGAAAGAAGTCTCTGGATATCCTTTCCCTATAACTGCAGAGCAACGCAAGACTACCAATCTCTTCATGAATGAAGCCAAGACCGAGGTTACACATGTACACCTATCGGCGACAGAGAAAATCAGTGACAATGGCATCCAGCTGCGTGACGGGAGGAATAGCGGGCGAGCAAAATCCTTGGTTCACTCACGTGTAGTTCCTTTGACATCGTTTCACGTTCCGTCATGGAAAACATTGCCTTCCAGTCCTTTTAGAAACTGTGGATCTGCCACTGGCAAAGGAAACTACGCTTGCATGACACGACCTGTGTATCACTGATGCTGTACACATGCAACAGATCGGCAGTTGCGAAGGCAGTTGATACGTTTGATACCTATCAGCGCCGACACCTTCGTACTATAACGCAACATCTCTTGCTGGACACTATAATCTCCAGCGATGCGTTATACACTCTGTGCAATATGGTTCCACTGTCAGTGAAGGAGCGGTGGTCTATGCTTAGCCATGTTCTGGAATGCCACAGAAGCCTTGGAATTTGGTGTACTCGGTGCCAACATCTACCAAGCTCGCAAAGGACACCACTGCACAAACCTGCTAAGTGTGCTACGTACCGATCTAACGAAAAGCCGAACTGGATATACTAACGACCAAGAAGAAAATGAGGGAGCTAAGGACACTCGCTGAGGACATCATCATCATCATGATCATTGTCGTTGCCATCGCCGTCGTCTCCGCCACCTTTTGCGCGGTCGTCCTATGGTTGCAGAAATGGTTGCCATGTTTATTTGTGGTGGGATGGGACGAAGTGGGGAGTAATGCTTTGGCAACAGTGGAGGTAATGTTTTCAGAGATGATTGGTGATGATGTATGGAGACGTGTACACGTGTACACCCAAATACAAGCTTGAAACATTGCCCGTAGGACATTTTGAAGAAGAGTGTTATCAATACGTGACACTGTCTTTTTCCTCGCATGGAGATGATGTTGCAGATCGTTTAGGCTTGTGATATGTGTGGATAAACAGCAATAGACGGATCCATTTCTAGATAGGTCCGCCCATTTCTTAGCTGAGTTCCATCTACGTTGTGTACGTCTTGGGATTGAATTATATATTTTGAACCCTGCATTCCCCGAATCCCAATTTCAACGTAACTATACAGTTAAGATGTTGAATATATTGAAACTAATTTGATTGGGTGCGGTTGCTGCCAATGGCAGTAACAGCACCATGTCGAATTGGTTTCAAAATATTCAATAAATGTTTATTAACTAGTAGTGTAAAGACATACTATTCGGACACATAGGGGACTTTGTAATGTTCGTGATGGAGCTACAACGCAATGACAGCAACAACACTCAGTCAAATTAGTTTCAAAATATTCACATACTATTTATTGAGTAGTAAACACATACTATTCGTACACATGACGGACATTTCAATGATCATGACAGAGATAGACACGTTATTTATTACTTATTATTATTGTGATGTCAGCCTACATATACGGTAGTTGACCATGACGTCATATACGCGATGGACGGTACCGTGTAGTATTGCCCTCGCGTGAGGGAAATACCAGATCACGCATCCGTGATCTTAACCTATCGAATAACAGCATTTGATCGTGTGACATTACTGAGGGGTATTAAAAAAATATATTTTTTCAAAGTAACTTTTTTTATTTATCAAAACTTCTTAGCTTATATTTCAGAATTGGCTAACCCTACTCAAACTAAACTTGATTACGCTTTTGGATATGTTGTTATGAATCAGCGTGATGACGTCAAAGGTCAGGTTCACTGACCTCGTATGATTATCTGCAATGATGAGGCGTTGATCACCGTAAGAAAAAAGACAGATATACTATACAACTACATGTGTGCCTGATGGTATTTTAAGGCAAGAGCTAACGCGGCTACAACTCCGCACCGCCAAACCCCCCCCCCCCCTCCCACCCCACCCTAACCCTGCCAACACACCCACCCCACTCCCACACACCCAAAATTAGGGCTTCAAACAAAAAACAAATATCGCATGTTACCCATTTGAACATTTAATCTCAGTATCTCACATTTACTTTAATAATATGTTAGATGTTGAACATTTTGAAACCAATTTGATAAGAAATATATTCAACAATATATTGATACATACGTATCGAATTTATTATATTTGGGAGCAGCAGCAGAAGCAGCAGCAGCAGCAACAACAACAACAACAGTAACAACAACAACAACAACAACAACATCAACAACAACAACAACAACAACAACAACAACAGCAACAGCCGCAACAGCAGCAGCAGCAGCAGCAGGAGCAGCAGCAGTAACAGTCGCAGCAGAAGCAGCAACAGCAGCAACAGGCGCAGCAGGAGCAGAAGCAGCGCGGGCAGCAGCAGCAGCAGTAATAGCAACAACGTCAACAACAGCCGCAGCAGCAGCGGTAACAGCTACAGCAGGAGCAGCAGCAGCAGCCGCAGAAGCAGGAGCAGCATGAGCAGCACCATCAACAGCAGCAGAAGCAGCAGCAGTAACAGCGATGCCATAAGGTCAAAGGTCAGGGTCGCTGATCTTTTATGATTATCTGCAATGATGAGGATATGTGAGACTTTTAATTCAGCGAAATTCTTGTTCTCTGTCATTTTGATGAAGCTTCAGCTCCCCTTCACAGAAGATTATGTTGGCACAGCCACGTAAACATGCGGTAATGGAATCATCTTATCTCATCTATATAAGATGCTTTGATAATATTATCGATAGAATGTAATTTTCCTTCGTTTCTAAGTGCAGATTCGTTAATCATCGTAAGGAATGACAGATATACGGTACAACTACGTATATCTGTGCCTGATGGTCACGCCACAGGGACGGTTATTGCAAACCCAATCGGCAATATGTAGAAATACACATGTATCGGCTTCTTTTTAGGTACATGCCGAGCCGGATAAACGCACGGGCTAACGGGGTTACAGTACCGGGCCCCCAGAACAAGGGCCCCCAAATAAAAAACAATTATCGCATGTTACCCATTTGAACATCCAATCCCAGTACCTCACATTTACAGTAAAAATATATGTAAGCTTTTTAACATTTTGAAACACATTTGACAAGAAAATTATTCAACAATATATTGACACGTACGTCACGAATTTAATATAATTGGGGCAGTAGCACCAGCAGCATCAACAGCAGCAGCAGCAGCAGCAGCAGCAGCAGCAGCAGCAGCAGAAGTAGCAGCAGCACTAGCACCACTAGCAACAACAGCAGCACTAGCAACAGCAGCAGCAGTAGCAGCATCAGCAGCATCACTAGCAACAACAGCAGCACTAGCAACAGCAGCAGCAGCAGCAGCAACAGCAACAGCAGCAACAACAACAACAACAACAACAACAACAACAACAACAACGACGACAACGACAACAACAACAACAGATGCAGCAGCAACAACAGCAACATCAACAGCGGCAACCGCAGCCGCAACCGCAACCGCAGCCGCAACCGCAGCAGCAGCAACTGCAGCAGCATCCACAGCAGTACGGGGGGGGGGGCACAAGTAATTATCATGTAGCAAACCAAGTGTAGCCCAGATATGGGCGTTACCTTAAAGGATAACTAATCCCATCTTTTGATAGCTATTCACGTGATCTAACACGCCGGTCATAAAATATCCAGGTAATTTTAAGCTTTTTATTACGCCGCTAAGGAAAGATATTCAGGATTTAGTAGTTAAATGTTGGTAGATTTCTACACCCTATGATGGCTGTCATGATTTGCTTTTCAACCAATTAGAAAAACCCTAGTTTGTCTGCCTCGGTATATACGCTCAGTCATTGAGGCTCCAGCTATAGTTTGGCAATGTGGTATAAAAGCAATCCTACAGGTAAGCTGTTAAATATTTTGGAACCAATTTGATTGGAAGTTGTTGCTGCCATAGGCAGCAACAACTTCCAGTCAAATTAGTTTCAAAATATTCAATGGGATGAGCACTACATAATAAAGAATGTGATGCTTTGGAGCTGACATGGCATCACACACAATAGCTTGAGGAGACAAAATGGTGTCGACCACTGTTCAACATTTACTCGATATTACAAAACAAATAATCGCGATACAGATCAGGGAATGTGACAGGATATGAATGATATGGAATCTCTAAACCATATTCTATCGGTGCAATACAACATTTGAGATGAGATTAGCATCGCTTTAACCCATTCATTCCGAATCCTGCCAAATCCGGCCTCTGAGGTGGCCTTGAGGAATGTTCATTTGCACGCGAAGAGAAGATGGTTTTTTGCTCATTTAACACTGGAATGATTGGCTCGACAACCGAGCCAGTCATTCCAGCGGTGCATTTTCAAAAAGAGTTTTCTCTTGGTCTGGAAATGGGCATTCAATAAGCAAATATTTTTAATTTTTTGATCAAATTTAGTCATTAAAAATTAAAGCCATCAGTGAATAAAGAAAGCTGTTAGATTTGGTACATTTTTCTACTATTTTTTTTACAGATTTAGAAGATTATTTTGGAAAAGCCCTACCGGAAGTAAACAGCTCGAACGTGCAACCGTATATTATCATGTCGGCATAAACCTACACTTTTCTTGGTACCTAATAGTATGACTAGGTGTATTCAGGGACCGACCTACCCATTTGAAATCATTAGCCAGTAAATTAGCCTATTTTGGGATTTTATTAGCCAAATCTGGATTTTCTTAGTCTGACCAATAACCTACATGTAGCAATCTAATACGTTATGATCCTGCTTAGCTGGACCCGAAAGCTATATATTAGATGACCAGCGGACCATGTAAGAAATAGAATATTGAATGGATTTAGATGGGTCATCACGGTTCAGCAGGAACCAGGGACCTACCGCAACACACATAGAATTTATTAGCGAGTGAATTAGCCTATTTTGGGCATTTTATTAGTCAACCGCGAGAGGTATTCTAAAAAAACTAATTGGCGAAAAGATAGGTCTATTCCTAGCATTCATAAAAATGAGACAACGAGTGCATTTTGTTTAAAATGGAGATGTTTGCGCATGGTCAGATTTGTAAACACTGTCTTATTTATGATGTGATTTGTATACATCTACAATAAAAGGAGTGAGCATGTGCGTGAGAAATGCACACTCATATTTATTTTTGGAATATTTTTGTTTAATCATTTCAAAACGAATACGCCCAATACCGGCCGATCCCGTGGCCTTACGGAATGTTCATTTGCAGGCCAAGAAGAGACTATTTTTGAAATTTTACTACTGGACTGACTGGCGCCATAATCGAGCCAGTCATTCCAGTGGTAATATTTCAAAAATAGTCTTCTCATGACCTGCAAATGGACATTCAACAAGCAGATATTTTAATTTTCTTAACCAAATTAACCGCGGACAGTGGTAATCTTAAAGTATATTTCCTATACCCGTGGTTAGGCCAGATGATAGTCAGCGAATTTAGTTTTCCTAGAATTTCCCACTCGGTGATTTCTTTTTAAAAACCTCCTCGAACCCCGAGTGAGCTCGTCTGGGTAGTGTAGGTTGTGGTGGGGTGTGGGTGTTTAATCAACTTGTGGCCATCAGCATGCTCCAAATTGGTCTCCAGAAAGGACGATTCATGGTTCTTGGTGAAGGTTATTTCTGATAACTTAACACTGATCCATTTCCATTCCCCCCCCCCCCCCCCCCCCACCCCCACCCCCACTCCCACCCCACCCTCCCCTCTCTCTCTCTCTCTCTCTGCGCCCCACTCACTTCCCTCATTCTATCCGCCCTCTCCCCGTGCCCCCACCCTCTCGCTCACTCCGCCTCCCTCCCTACTCCATCCCCTCCGTCCCTTCCTCCATTGGTCTCTCTCGCCTCGCCGCTCTCTCTCCCTCCCTCCCTTCCCTCCCCCCTCCTCTCTCTCTATTTCCCACCCTCCCTCCCTCTCTCCCCCCTCCCCCTCTCTCCCCACACATATCTCTCTTTCTTTCTTTCTCTCTTTCTCGCCCCCCCCCCCCTCTCTCCCTCTCTCTCCCTCCCTCCTTCCCTCCCTCCGGCCTCCCTCCGGCCTCCCTCCGGCCTCCCTCCTCCCCCCTCTCTCTCTCTCTCTCTCTCTTTCTTTCTCTCTTTCTCGCCTCTCTCTCTCTCTCTCTCTCTCTCTCTACTTCCCTCCCTCCCTCCCTCCCTCCCTCCCTCCCTCCCTCCCTCCCTCCCTCCCTCCCCCCCTCTCTCCCTACCTCCATCCCTCCCCTCTCTCTCTCTCTCTCTCTCTCTCTCTCTCTCTCTCTCTCTCTCTCTCTCTCTCTCTCTCTCTCTCTCTCTCTCTACCTCACCTGCCCACTCTCTCATTCGCCAAACCTGAGCGTCTGTGTGTCTGTCTGTCTGCCCGCCATCTGTCTGCCCGTCCGTGCACCCGCTTCCCACCCGTCCGTCCGTCCTCCTCTCTGCCTGCCTGCCTGCCTGCCTGCCTGCCTGCCTGCCTGCCTGCCTGCCTGCCTGCCTGCCTGCCTGCCTGCCTGCCTGCCTGCCTGTCTGACTGCCTGTCTGCCCGTCTGCCCTCCGCCTGCCCTACCTTCCTCCCTCCCTCCCTCCCTCTCGCCCGCCCGCCCGCCCGCCCGCCCGCCCGCCCGCACGCACGCAGGCAGGCAGGCAGGCAGGCAGGCAGGCAGGCAGGCAGGCAGGCAGGCAGGCAGGCACGCACGCACGCCCGCCCGCCAGCCCGCCCGTCCGTCTGTTCATCTGTCCGTACGTACGTCATCGCACCATATCTGTTGGATCATTCGTTCCGCCAATAGGCTGACTTTTGCCTACCCGCCCGCTCATCCTCCCACCGTCCACCTGTTCGTCAGTCCAACCGCCAGCCCGCCCGCGACATCGACGGCTATGCGAGAAATATCACACATTTTGGCAGCCCGACCAACAGACACGCACGAGCTGAGAGTCCTGACAAAACAGCAGACAGGAAATTAGATTACGGTCGTCTGCCCTAACCTTCAAATTCATGCGCAATGACATTTTGATAAATGTTATCGCTAATTCAATTTGTTAAGATTTGTTTAATCAAAACTGAATCCACATAGCTACACCAATAACGGCGCTCTGACACGTTATCTGAAAAATATTTAACAGCACAGGAGATCAATTTCTAGCTATGCCCCGCACATTTCTAGCAAAGGCCTGCCCACCTTTAGGCGATTTGGAATCAATTTATATAGACCTACGTGAATTCAGAATCCCGATTTCAAGTTAACTATACAGGTAAACATTTACAAATTTTAAAACTGTTTTGACTGGTTGCTGTTGCTGCTTATGTCTGAATAATTATAAGTATATAAGTAAATCCATCAAAGGAATGCAATTCCTACACTTGACAGACATTCCAATGTTCACAACAGAGATAGATACGTCACTATATTTATTGTGACGTCAGTCTACACGTGACATAATTGAGTGTGACGTAATATACCTGATTGACAAAACTGATCCCTCTGGACATAGCTTTGCGTCGTCACGAATCTCAAACTTAAATCATCATAAACGAAAGCGGCGAATTTACTATGGGTTTCCAGGGAGTTGGCGAGTTACTAATATTAAAAGCTTTTAAAAGCCTTGTTTATACGTAGAAATAAACCCGTTTTATATCAGAATGTGTAGAGATATTTACATCCATCTTTTCACGTAATCCTCTGATAGAGAATAAATGACCCTAGAATGACCACGGTTTATGAAAATCCCATTGTTGCCATGACGAGCTCAATAATAACACTATACCAGATATTCTAAATCAACGTGTGTAGCCGGCGTCGTTATCCAAACAGCCATGTTGCGGGGTTATACCGTAATATAGCGTTGATTGTACTGTTTGCTGTCACGATAAGAATGTATTTTGTTATCGGGAGTGAAACAAATAACATCATCATTTGAAGTGCGTGAGGAGGATGAAGAAGAGATGAAGGACCCTCTTCTAGCTACAGTACAGCTAATAAAAAGCTACTCGGTAACATGCTTCCAAACGAAAACGGAAACGTGTTAGTTAGTACAATTTTGAAACCGATGTAAGACATGTTCTGTTGAATATTTTGAACTTAATTTGATTGGTGGCAATAGACCTTTCCAGTTTTAGTTATGCACCCACCCACCTCAAACTAAGCTCCAAACACACTTCTCCGTTTTGGGATTGATCAATCACAGAATGCCCTGACTATCAATTTCCTGAAAAATATGCAGTTAAGTTGTTGAATATTTTGTAACTAATTTGACTGTGTGATGTTGCTGCCTATGGCAGCAACAGCACCCAGTCAAATTAGTTTCAAAATATTCAACAGGCTATTTATTAAATAGTAGAGACAAACAATTCGTACAACAATGCATGGTCCGTCTTTAACTATGCATTCATGACGTACTTATCTACGTCATTCAAAACGTCATAATGACGTCGTTGATGGTGATGGCATTCTATACGTCACGTAGTTGATTATGACGTCAATAGATGGATGGGTACAGTGGAAAGGTTCATAGGCAGTAATGGTTTCAAATCAAATTAATTCCAAAATATATTCGACTGCACGTTTTGTATTGTTTGGAAACACGTTAAGTTATTTCCTAGCTGTGCTCTATGCCTCATTTATTTCTAGCATACACGTTTAAATAAATTTTAACGCTTTGAACCTAGACTTCTCAGTATCACTTTTCCCGAGTATCCGTCGATGATTTGACGTCATATGACGTTATAATCTTCTAAGCGGTGTGTAGGATGACGTCATAATCATTGCGTCATAAATCATTCTATTAGGACAATCTTTAACTCTAAATAGTCCGACACGTTTTAAGAATTGTATCTCTACTATTTAATAAACATGCTGTTGAATATTTTGAAACTAATTTGACTGAGCGCTGTTGATACCCAAGGCAGCAACAGCGCCCAGTCAAATTAGTTTCAAAATATTCAATAGCTTACCTGTAGTTTTCTGGAAATTGATAGTCAGTCAGGGAGTTCAGAGATCGATCGATCACAACACGAGCGGGGTGTTGGTGGAACTTAGCAAGAGATGGGCAGGGCATAGCTAAAAATGGAAAGGTCTGATGTGAGGTAAGGAGGCAGGTAAACTGTTAAATATTTTGAAAATAATTTGACTGAGAGCTGTTGCTGACTAAGGCAGCAACAGCTCCCATTCAAATAAGTTTCAAGATATTCAACAGAATGGTTATAAAATTGTGCATTTCTCAAAACATACAAATCAGACGGTTACTGTTGTACATTTGCTCATTTCTGGGCAAACATAAGTCATTGGATTGTGACAGTAGCTAACACGTGATATATTTTGATTATGACATCAGATACTTGAGTAAGTGATTGGATCCCTTCATGACAATGTGGATAAGAAATAGATGAAACTCGGGGGATATGATCTGTTGCTTAAGTATATGATGTCATCATCAATTGTGTCACATGTTGGCTGACATTACAATCATAGTGGCGTATCCAGCTCCGTCATGTATACACATTGTTTGTCTTTGAGGTGGATTTACAATGTAATAAACATTCTGTTGAATATTTTATAACTAATTTGACTGCAAGATGTTGCTACTATAGGCTGCAACAGCCCCCAGTCAAATTAGTTTCAAACTATTCACACGCTTACCTGCATATTTACCGTAAAATTGTGATTTTGTGGAGTCAGGAAATAATGTTTATGGTATAAATCTATTCCTACACGTGTAAAAAGTTGGCGGAGCTTAGCTAGTAATGGGCGGGGCATAGTCGTGAATTGACTCCTATATTGTTATAGGACACGTGGATAGAGTAGTAGTTATCTGCGAGACACAGAGTGATGAAAGGAGTTGTGGATATTTCTAGGAACAATACGTAGGTTCATCATGACAGAATGGCATTACAGGTCCGATAGAAGCAGTCAGTAAGTGAGCAAGTGAGTGAGAGATGGAACATGGCCTCCATCAATCTGTTTAACATCCTTACACAGCTGACATTTTAATGGAAATTCTATGCATTTTGTGGTAATTGAATGTAGTCGTAACCACAGGTTTTCACTAGATCAATATTTTAAGAATAATCAATCATGTTTCTCAGAAGCCTGTTTCTAGAAACGAATTAGTAAAAACCACAGTATAAATGTTTTGGAATAGTAGATACGTATAGCTTGAATGTGACTGAAGATGTATGTATTAGTTGATGATATCTATTTGTCCAACAAGTGCCAATACCAGCAAAAACAGATATAGCAGCGACAGCTGCAGTGGTAGTGGCCGCCGTAGCTGTAGCTGTAAGCAGTGGTCATAGCGGTATCAGTAGTGGCAGCAATTGTGATTGTCGTAGTAGGCATAGTAGTCGCAATAGTAGTAGTAGTAGTAGTAGTAGTAGTAGTAGTAGTAGTAGTAGTAGTAGTGGTAGTGGTAGTAGTAGTAGTAGTAGTAGTAGTAGTAGTAGTAGTAGTAGTAGTAGTAGTAGTAGTAGTAGTAGTAGTAGTAGTAGTAGTAGTAGTAGTATTACGAGACGAGTTGACATATTCATTAGAATCTTGTGGTTTGTTTTGTGTTCTGCTTCAGTCCTATGCACTCATAGGCATGGAGTATTTGTACCGGTCAGTTACGTAGATATGGCTCGTCGTCCCAACCCCACCATTTCTGCTTTTTATTGCTCACAATTCTGTTTACAATTGGAGCTAATATGTAGAGTCATGAGCACGTTAAGAGTAGACACTGCTGCCTTTGGTTACGGTCATATTTAACCCTTTTTCATTCTGAATACCCGTTCATATAATTATTATCTTAGAACAGGGAATTGGTATCGGATTGGTGGGTTGATTATAGTCCTTTGTCAATGCATGTGTCTGTGCCGTCCGTTGCACGTCTGAATATGAATTATCATAATTATTAGTATCTTAAGCATTAATACGACTCGGACTAATGTTAGGCAATGTTCGCCAGCACATACTTGAACTGTCATCATAAACCTGTGAGTTACGATGTATCGTTCTATCTGCGCCATCAAGTGAGTGATCTGTTATTGACTGAACATGCGACATGATATATCGTTATAATCCCGTTTCCAGGATTCTGACTTTTCAATTCACCGACCTCTTTTGAACATATAAAAGTATACAAATCGTGCACGAACCGTGACATCTCGGAACTTTTGACATCCGTATTATTAAAAGACATTAATTAAATTTCATATTAGGGACATTTATGCAAAATTTCAAAATGATTTATACAAATTACTGTTGAAAGCGAGTTTCGCTTCGCAATTATTATTACATCTGTAGCTAGGGCTGATTGCACCTTTTCACCCTCTGTCCGTCTGTCCGTACTGTCTTCCACCCTTGTGACCCTATGTCCTGTGCGTTTACCCTTTGTAGTCGAGTATTTTAATGTCAGTATTAAAGGACTAAGTCTAGGAATTTAAGACCACTGTTCATCTTATTTACTTCACCCGTGGCCCTTGGGGTAGGGCTCGAAGCAGCATCATTTGGGTGAGCCATGTTACCATGGTCATCGGCTTATTCTGTGTTCAAGTTGTTGTAAACATGTTGTAGGCATTGTATAATTTATTTGGTCAACCCCTTTGCCCTAGATTGTTTATTGTCCTTGATATTTAAACGATTTAGGTTTCCAACATGTAACTTGATTACCAAGCAACTGTGTATACTCGATTCATCTAATTTCCAATTTTTGTCCTCGACCTTGATAGTCACACACTGCAGATATTATCTTATGATCAGACATTCCCAATCCGAATGCCATATCTTCCAGTTCCATGATAGGGCCAGCATAACCAACCTTTTGAAACTTTGGTTATCGCTTTGTTTCATCTGTGTAACTCTCAGGCTTTACAAGAACAGATTTGGTATAACACGATATGCATGTTTTCACGTTGTTGACATAATTTTGTTACAGCGAAATGCCAACGTAGGGTTCACCCTAACTGTTGGTCAATTGAGCGTTTAAAGTCAAGGTCATGGCTTGACCTTTTGACCCAGAGGGAATGACTCTGTAATAGTAGTAGTAGTAGTAGTAGTAGTAGTAGTAGTAGTAGCTTTTTATTATTGTTAGTCATTAGTTCTATAAACCTTGTCATTAGCGATGCCCTGGCAGTATTATATAGCAAATTCATTATCTAGAATCTAATTTTTACCTTTTTCAATTTTCGACTTGAGTGGGGTTCGAATCCTGGTGATTATTTGACGCCTTCCACCTAGTGCTTTGGAGGCGAGTACTCTACCACTAGACCAGCAGCCAGATGCCAAATATGATCTTTCACCTGATCAGCTTTCAGCTACCCATCTCACAATCACCCGAATCGACAGGAATTGTGTACATTCCAGATATGTTACTTTACGTTTTTGTGCTCCCCATATTATGTCACTAGGCACTCGCGAGTATATTGTTTTTATTATTGTGAAGTATTAGTTCTATGAACTCTGTCCTTGACGATGCACTGGCACTAGCATATAGCCCATTCAGTATTTGGAATGCTATTTTTTTTCTTTTTAAATTTTCGACCTCAGTGGGGTTAGAATCTTGAAAATTCCTTGACACCTTACGCCTCGCGATTTGGAGGTGAGTGCTCTACCAGTAGACCAGCATCCAGAGGACTAAAATCTTCTTTCACCGGACCAGCTTTCAACCACCTGTCTCACAACCACACGATGTGCCTGGAATTGATTGTGAACATTCCAAATATTTTACTTTAAGTTTCTGAGATCACTCCTGCTATATCATTCAACTCTCGCAAGTATGTAGTTTTCATTATTGTCAAGCATTTGAGATCCTGTGGTGTGATGATGATAATGCCAACATACTGTCTTCCTAAGAGGCCTCATTTGCATTTCCCTAATGACGTAACTTTTATCGAATCCATGCTCGAAGACCCGGCTTAGAGGATGGAATTATATTGGACAACACACGGTAGGCTACCAACAAGCTCTCTCAATTGAAAGGGTAGTGCCCAATAAAATGGTCATTGAAGCAATGATGAGCTTACAAGATAAGAATTATTGTACACACACCACCAGGTGACAGGCAGTGTACACTAAAATTACATAGAGAAGATTCAATAATAAATTGAAGCTGGGAGAAAAGGTTAGAGACTTGGACACTAACAACAATAGCTTTTGGGAGATTTTGTCAAACTTAAATTTGAAAGCGTTTACCAGAATATCGCAGAAGTCAAGGCAAGTTGGGAATATATTCAGATTTGTGAGATTATAACGAGAGCTGTTTGGTCGACTAATTATTGCCACAATCTCCATAAAATTGTTGATAAGATATGAGTAATGATGAAGCAACTCTCTTCCATCCACTTAATTTTAAAACATGCTGATAGAAGTCTCACAATCAATGCCAGTAGTAATCCTAATTCGACAGAGTGTCTAATAAATCATATTATTACTCCATAGATGGTAATATTCAGGGTTGCAGCTCCAGAAAGGAAAAGTTTTATTACATTCTAATGTATTTTCAACATTACGTCTGTCCATAACCGGCTTTCATTTGGATACATGATACGATAGTACTAGTGGTTGGGGTAGCCGAATGTAAAGATTTCAATTTACAGTATTTGCCTTATCAGGATCATCTAATATGATGCAACTGGGTAAATTGTTGAACAAGTTCTGGATAATGAAATGTCGTGTGAGAAGTTGGTATGTGACATGTATACCACCAACGATGGTGTAGAAACAGGGTATGAAACCAACCGTAGTCTTTTCCTTCAAAAACGACAGAGAAATTAAAATATATCAACATCAAACAGCCTCATCAAAAGATTCATGTTCTTGATTAAGAACATTCATGATAAACAGAATCTTCCATGCATATACAGGCATGGGTGGTGCACCAGGGATGGTCTACTTAGACCTATTTTGATATCAAAATAAATATGGTCCGAGTTGACTATTAGAACATATACCATGTAATTGTGAGGAAAGAATAAGCAGAAGGACAGATAAATGCCAGTACAATGCAAACAATTTATTCCTTACCGAAAGCCATGTTTGTATGAGAGAAGACTTATGTGACAACGTGCGAGTT
Organism: Chaetoderma sp. LZ-2023a; assembly: GCA_034401795.1. Lineage (NCBI taxonomy): Eukaryota > Metazoa > Mollusca > Caudofoveata > Chaetodermatida > Chaetodermatidae > Chaetoderma > Chaetoderma sp. LZ-2023a. The sequence continues at coordinate 166,162,742 of CM067369.1, read as the reverse complement.
ATAGATAGTGAAGATTATTCAGACATGGGTGACTAACCATCTCTGCTCTAACACCATACGTACATATGTGATAAATATGTGTAGCATTACAACATGTATACATGCATTCTGTACACCATCTAAAACAATAGTAACTGAACAATGATAAAAATATAGAGTTTTTCTGTCAATAATATACTGCTATATTCGCAGTCACCTCCTAAAGCACATAGCTATCCTAAAACCATGTATATTGGTCTAAATATTTTGCTGACATATAACTGTGTGGAACGTAATCAATTGCTTTCGTTTCGGTTTATATTCTGTTCATAGCTGATGAAAAACATGTTTGGTAAGTATTTCAGCAGAATTTACTATTGTGAAAACAAGTTAAAAGCCACTGGACCATTCCATTTTTAGCCATGCCCTGCCAATCTCTAGCTAAGCTTCACCCACACCTCGCTCGTGTTGGGATCGATCGATCTCTGAACTCCCTGACTATCAATTTCCAGAAACTATACAAGTAAGCTATTGCATATTTTGGAACTAATTTGACTGGGCACTGTTGCTGCCAATGGCAGCAACAGCATCCACTCAAATTAGTTTCAAAATATTCAACAGCATGTTTATTAAATAGTAGAGACATACAATTCATACAACGTGTCAGACTATTAAGAATTAAAGACAGGTCACATAGAATCATTTATGACATAATGACTATGACGTCATATTATGGCATATGATATCGAATGCTAGATGGATACACTGGAAAGGTGAATTACTACACCATACAATATAGATTTGTGTGTCACTATTTAATGGTACCACAATTTCGTTGTACATATATGTAATATGCTCATCACATCAAATTAACAGAATATGCAGTCAGATATGAATATGGGAATATTTGGTGTGCAACGATACCATTCCTCTAGGCCTCTTTTGAGAATTAGCTCCTTGACTATATTTGCTTCATTCCTCATATAGCGAAGTCCGGTCAAAAAATCCGCTGGACAGAAATTAGAAGCAATGTAGATTTTAATATTATTTTATTATTTCACAACGTGTGAAATCTAAGAAAATTCATGAACTTTTATTTGCATAATTGCAAGGCAAACTTTCAAGCATAAAACCCCCATGTTGTAATTACGTTGGCGTTTGTTTTATTCATACACACATAATTTATTGTGAATGACAGCATCGAATAGTCATTTGTAAATTCAGCACAATCTATAATTTCATGCGAGCATATTAATTTCTTTAATTTAAATATCAATCTATGAATGATAGAATCAAGTAGGCATGTGCAAGCACTTTGTATCTGTTTCATCAAAACATAACTTTAACGCCGAGTCGGACCTAAATGTTGACTACTTTGGAAACCCATTTGAGAAGCAGCCATTGGCAACATAAATCATGATATTTCTTGTATTTATATATATTACATCGTACATTGATTGATGCATTATTCTTTATTTTCAGACCAAGGACTCAATACAAGAGTGATTAATGATGACAATCCATCTGATCACTTACATCGCATTCACCAATTGTGTGACAGCATCATTCAATCGGCTGATGCGACTGTGCAGGATGAATCCACTTAGAAATTTGACAGAAATAACACTTTTGCTGAAGGAGACAGGGCAGTAGACACGATCATACAGAAATGACAATCGATGATACACAAATGGAGCCAGTACACCATGATGTTCCATTGACATCTTCCATTTCACATGAGTACAGATTGATAGATGCAGCTTCAGACACATCATTATCAGCAGAGCCTATATGCGGCACAGGGTTAATTGGATGTGAGGGCCACGTATCGGGTTGGTCATGTAGCCAATGGATACTGCTGCTGCTGCGGCTGCTGCTGCTGCTGCTGCTGCTACTGCTACTACTACTGCCATACAAAGCCATAGAACACATTTTATCGCCGTATATGGACATGGAAAACTCAAGTTTAGATGAGCAACGGCTATTGGATGCAATAAACAGTAATGATTCAAGGCATGTACATCCATCTATAGTAAATACAAACTACCACCTCGCTAATACATTGACCATGGACAGTGGCAATCTATCATTTACCGATGCTGTAAAGGAAATATGATCATGTTGAAGATTATCCATGCTTAATATAATACTAATCATGGGGGTCAGGCTCTGATACTGACGTAATGGATGAATCCACTTTAGTTTTGCTACGCCCATCTCTATATAAGCTCCAGCTAGTGCTTTGTACATGCTCAATTTATATACTTTGAATCCTCAATTGAATATTTTGAAACTAATTTGACTGCAGCTGCTGTTGCCTAGGTCAGCACCAGCAACCCATCAAATTTGTTTCATAATATTTCAAATGTTTATTAAATTGTAAACACATACAATTCGTGCAACTGACCAACTATTCCATGTTCTTGATGGAGTATATTTGTCAATTATGATTTTGACACCAGCCTACATCTGACATAGTTGATTATGACATCATATATTTGAATGTCAAATAAGATTCAGCCATTACTTCGGGCCCAATGATCGAGGTTCAGGAGTGAAATCCAAAATAGACCATACGAGTCCTCATGCCATGATGTGTTTGATGTCGTGACTCAGGCGGTAATGACTTTCTCCACCCAAAAATATAAAGGGGTACCAGTGTAAAAACTTTGAAAGTTACTAATAATTGAGGGAAATACAAACAAATACCTACATATGGCGTGAAAGGGACTCGATCGACGCCTGCCAAACCAATAAATTCTTCAATACTCTAGGTCAAGATCAGAAAGCTGAAGATTCATGAAAGAGCTATCTTCTTTCTCTCATGATTCTAGAATTCATGAATCCGTTTCCTCACTCACTCATATGACGTCATAATCAACTATGCGACGTGTATGCTGACATCATAATCATGACGGCATGAATGATTTGGTTAAGCCCATCTTTAATGCTTAATAGTCCGATGAATTGTATGAATTGTATGTTTTTGCTATTTAAGAAACATGCTATACAGGTAAGCTGTTGAATATTTTGAAACTAATTTGACTGGACGCAACATAGGCAGCAACAGCACCCTGTCATATTAGTTTCAAAATATTCAACAGGTTACCTGTACAGTTTCCTGGAAATAGATAGTCAGAGAGTTCAGAGATCCACCGATCCCAACATGAGCGAGGTGTGGGTAGAGCTTAGCCAGAGATGGGTGGGGCATGGGTAAAAAAGGTCCATTAGCTCTTAATGGAAGACTACTTAACTACACACACTTGATTAAATACAATTTATTACATGAATGTTACATCTTTATATCATTGAAGATAACATAGATACATTTACAAGCGGTTTAAATAAGACTCCACCATCGTGTAGAGTAGATCAATATATTATAATATAGTCCCTATTGAAAATAATCAAGGCCGTGTTCTCACTGGAGACTTACTCTGGAATAATGCCATACTGAAGTATGTCGTTATTCCCAATTAACTCTCTCGTGAAAACGCAGCCTGAGACAAACACTTGGACAGAAAATCGAGAACCACAACATCCAACGCCATTTCTACGCCGATGACACGCAGCTCATCAACAGTTTTATACCATCAGTATCAGCCGCAAGTATGGCAACAGATCAACTAAATGACTGCTGTTCGGACATTAAATCCTGGATGACATTGAATATGTTGAAGCTAAATGATGACAAAACGGAGGCCATGCTAGTTGATCCGGTGATTAGGCGCGCTAAATCAGACTTGACATGCATCACTGTTGGAACAAGCCAAATAAATCTTTCACCTGTGGTGAAAGATCTAGGGGTAATGCTTGATAATGAACTGACCATGGAAAAGCATGTTAATCATCTCTGCAAAGTGTGCTCGTACCAGCTACGTAATATTGGTTGCATCAGACGGTATATTACGAAGGAGGCTACAATCATGCTTATACTGGCGTTAATATCGTCAAGACTTGATTATTGTAACAGCTTGCTTATTGGTGCACCAAAACAACTTATTCATAAGCTACAGATTGTACAAAATACCGCTGCTAGAATCATATCACTCCGCCGAAAGTATGATCACATAACCCCTGTCTTA
>CM067369.1:166136857-166158178 GCA_034401795.1 Chaetoderma sp. LZ-2023a | reverse complement strand
CACACATATTGCAGACGGTAGGGTATTGAAAACCACAGATCTGCCAACATGGAACAAATGTATGCGATGAAATTTCAGACTACGAAAATACTTCACGTTCGAAATCTTTTAAATTCCCAATGTAACTAGCTTATTCAAACTCCTATACGTCTATGTGAGCGAAGTTCTGGAACCGACCATATTACGGAAAGTAGGGCACCGAAAACCACGAATACATCATCATTTAAGCTAAATTTTGCGTAATAAAATTACCTTCATCTAGAATTTGTTAGATTCGGAATATAACTAGCTTATTAAAGCTCAAGTCTATGTGGGTTAAAATATGGGGCTGAACATACTACAGACAATAGGGCACTGAAAACTGTGGTGGTTTATTACTACAATGAACCTTTCCAGTTTAGCCCTTCTCTAGCTAAACTCCACCCATACCACTCTCGAGTTGGGATCGATGGATTTCTGAACTACTAGACGATAAATTTCAAGAAAACTATACAGGTAAGCCGTGGAATATTTTGACACACATTGACTGCCTATGGCAGCAACAGCGGTTGGTCAAATTATTTTCAAAATATTCAACACCATTTTTATTAAATAACAAAACATACAATTCGTAGAACGTGTCAGATTATTAAGCATTTAAGATGAACTAAATCGAGTCAGTCATGACGTCATTATTATGACGTTATCCTATGCGTCACTTAATTAACTACGACGTCATATGACGTAATATGATGGATAGACAACCTGAAAAGGCCCATTTTAGCAAGTGGTATTAATTACCCTCGCTCCGTCAGAGGATGAGTGTATTGTATTCGGGTCTGTGTGCGTTCGGGATGGCAAGGGTCTACAATCTATGATTGGCCTTGTTAAAATGTCACATATAAATACTGGTGCTCTCTTAATACAAGTGGTCCATATTGTGTGGACCACGCATTAACAAGTGGTATTAGCCCTGTAATGCTCAATTTGGTCATGCCAATTTCAATAGAGTTATCCATTTCTAGGTATGCCACACCTATTTCTAGCTAAGCTCCACCCCTTTTTTGCGTGTTGGAATCGATGTCTATATATACGCTGAATAATTAATTCCCAGACTTCCAATTTCAAGGTAACTATACAGGTAAGCTGATGACTATTTTGAAACTAATTTGACTGGGTGCAACGAAAACCATGAATCGGACTGAATTTGAGCCGAAATTATTTCATGGTAGATAGTTTTAAATCTCACTACTTCGTAAGCGTATGCCTATACCTATCTAAACATATGGGTGACATTTTGTTGCCGAACCCATTATGAGCGATATGCCAGGACATACCGACGCCTATCTGAATGTGGTAAATGTGAACCAACCATATTATAATGGGACCATATGGCGAATATGCAACTACCTACGATGAGATTACTTGATGGTAGAATTGTGCAAAAGCACTAGCTCATATTGAGTTATATACATCCATATATAAAAAAATTTATTACAAATCGAGAACAGACATTCTGATACCGAATATAGTAAATTGTTGGCATTTGGCAACTGTCCGTGGCTACTAAATTGAATATTCCGAAATTACTACGTGGTAAAAAACTCAAGATTCATTAGCGTGTTCATATCGCTATCTAACCATATCGGTGAAATTATGTGGCCAAACCTATTGCAGACAGGTAATAGTAGGGCATTGAAAACCCGCAGATCTCCCAAAATTGAAACGAATTTACGCGATGAAATCGTATACTACGAAATTACTTCACGGTCGAATTTTTTTTAATTCCCAATATAACTATCGTATTCAAATCCCTCTACGTCTATGTGAGCGAAGTTCTGGGGCCGATCATATTACATACAGACAGTAGGGCACCGAAAAGCACGAAAACCCTAACATTTAAGCCAATTTTTGCCTAATAAAATTATTTCATCTAGAATTTGTTAGATTCGGAATATACCTAGTATATTAAGGCTCAAGTCTATGTAGGTTAAATTATGGGGCTAACCATACTACAGACAATAGGGCACTGAAACTGTGAATCACCGGAGATTTAGCGAATTTTCGGTATGAAATTGTGCACTACGAAATTACCTCATGGTAAAATTTTTTTACCCCAATCCATTAATTCACTAGCGTATTAATATACCTATCTAACTATATGGTTGAAATTCTGTGGCTGGATTTCCGGTAGACCTTCTTAACTTAGCACATGCATAGGCCTACACTTTCGGTTGATTTCTGTATTCAACAAGCTGCTACAATATTATTGACAGCAGTTTTGACTGGAAATTTGGAACATTGGTGGTATATCAATACTGCTACATAATTGCATTGGCCCTACATGGATTTATTCCCACGGATGGATTAAAGACAAAAGGATACTATTGATAATCACACATCCATTATTCATTCGTATCCCGCGAGTTCTCTTTCGATACGAGATCGAGAAATGTATCTGGTATGTAGGGGCCTATTGAGTAGCCATTGACGTAGCGATTTCACGATCCAGTTCTGCTTTTACAGTCTGCTACAGAGATAGACTGGGTCCTGGTCTGTCTGGTATCCGAAGTTGAGTCTGTGTAACAGTCCAGTCGTTGTGATAACGTAAGAAGATGACCGGTTATTACATTAGAGGTGTAGTTTCGAAGAAGTCAAGCCTTTAATTTTAGATGCATCCATTATTGTTAGCGAACTCTGTCTACTTTTTCGCCCTCTGCAATATTATTATGCATGTTTTTCTTTTGAAATTTACCACACACATAGTACGCCTCAAGACTGTCTGTAACAAGTCTGTAATTTTTACCCTATCTCGAATGCAACAAATGTGAATCATACTATCATACAATACGGGAAAGGTTAAACAGACATGGTACATCATCGTCGTCCTCATAATTTATTAACCCTCTATTACCTAAATTGAGTAAAGAATATGAAAAAAAATATTTGGTTATTGAGTGCCTATTTGCAGGCCAATAGACGACTGTTTTGAAGAGTTACTATTGGAATGACTGGCTCAATTATCGAGCCAGTCATTTCAGTGGTGAATTTTCAAAAACGATCTCTTGACCTGCAAATTAACATCCTCAAGATCACTATAGAGGCCGGTTTTGGCGACCTCCTCATGAAAGGGTTAAAATACAATAATATAAGATAATAGGCTTACATGGGCAGTCGTTGTCGCTGCAATACTTAATACAGGTCTATGATAGCAACAAGTAGGTGGATAGGTTGAGGTGGGCTACCAGTCAAAGTATTAAAAAGATATTCGTATAGTTGTCTTTATCTGAGATATTGAAATTTCGGTGTTAAACATTCTAAAGGATTTTGTTAGAAAAACACACAATTCTGCCCAAGTAAGTCACATCTTGGTGGCAGTTGCTTGAAATGACTTCCATAGGCCTAACGTTAGTCAATCGGTCACTGAATCCGGATGGTATATTAATACATTAATACCGCGCTCGTGTTGATATCGATGGATCTCTGAGCTTCTTGACTATCAATTTCCAGAAAACTATACAGGTAAGGTGTTGAGTATTTTGAAACCAATTTGACTGGGTGCTGTTGTTGCTTGTGGCAGTAACATCGCCCAGTCAAATTAGTTTCAAAATATTCACCAGCATGTTTTGTAAATAGCAAAGACATACAATTCGTACAACATGTCGGACTATTAAGCATTTAAGACTGACTAAATTGAGTCAGTTATGACGTCATGATTATGACGTCATCCTATACGCCACGTCGTTGATTATGACATCATATGACGTAATATGATCGATAGACAACATGAAAATGTCCATTAGCAAGTGGTAGTAATTATCGTCCCTCCGTCAGAGGACGAGTAGATTGTACTCAGGGCAACAATCTATGATTGGCCTTGTTAAAATGTGACCTATAAATATGGGTGGTCTCTTAATACAAGTGGTCCATATTGTATGGGCCACGCATTACCAAGTGGTATTAGCCATGTAATGCTCAATTTGCTCATGACAATTTCAATAGAGAGATCCATTTCTAGGTATGCCACGCCTATTTCAGGCTAAGCTCCACCCCTTTTTGCGTGTTGGAATCGATGTATATATATATACGCTGAATAATGAATTCCCAGACTTCCAATTTCAAGGTAACTATGCAGGTAAGCTGATGACTATTTGGAAACTAATTTGACTGGGTGATTTTAAAGGTTTGCTGCCTCTGGCCGCAACAACGCCAGGTCAAATTAGTTTCCAAATATTCAGCACGATGTTGATTAAACAGTAAAGACATACAATTCGTACACTTGCCGGACTATTCAATGTTCATGACTGAGCTCGATACGCCATTCCTTTACACATTTTGGATTGTGACGTCAGCCTGTATATGAAGTAATTGATTATGACGTCATATCCTTCAGTTACAGATCGACTCCAGCCATTATCATAGAAAATGACTGCTGAATAAATAGCAAAGACATACAATTCGAACAGCGTCTAGTCAAATTAGTTTCAAAATATTCAACAGCATGTTGATTAAATAGTAAAAACGTGCAATTCGCATACTTGACTGGCTATTCAATGTTCCTGGTGGAGTTAGATACGTCATTCATTACACATTTTGATTGTGACGTCCAGCTACATCTGACCTAAATAATTATCACGTCATATACAGAAAAATCCATTATCATAGAAAATGTCTATGTCTAATTGCCGTCCAAGAGACCATTGGGGGTTTTCTTTTGCAATTTACTACTGAAATTATAGGATCGGTTATCCAACCAGTCATTCCAGTGGTAAACTTTCAAAACAAGTTCTCCGGTGAGTAGCTAATGCAAATGGACATTTCTCACGATCACCGCAAGAAGCCATTTGTGGTCAGTTTGATAGAGTGCTAAAGTGGACGCATAAGTTCCGTTGGCTGTTTATTGTTTATTAAAATAATTAAGCGGTCATCGCCGCGCAAACTCTATTACAGTCTGACCAGAACAAATAAGAGAACTCGCCACGAATCACGTGCATGAAGATAATAATTATGAGATATCCAGCAATCTAAAAATAGAGCCGTGTCTTCGCGCCGTGAATTATTAGATCTCGTATCGATGGGGATCTCGCGAGACACAGCCCCACAATCCCCTGCGCGAAATGTCCGCGCCTATAGGCAATTCTAGCCAGCAATACATAGAAGCGTGCCCGCTGGAGCGGGCACGCAATAATGCATTGTGCATAGACAGTGATAAGCTATAGTGGACCTTTCCGGTTTATCCTTCCATCATATGGCGTCATAATCAACTAGATGACTGTAGGGTGACCTCATAATCAATTACAGCACGAATGACTCGATTTAGTCCGCCTAAACCATAGACAGGAACAACACCCAGTCAAATTAGTTCCAAAATATTTACCAGATAACCTGTATAGTTTTCTAGAAATTGAGACTCATAGAGTGCAGCGATCGATATATCCCGACACGGGAAAGCGTAGGTGGCGCTTAGCTAGAGATGGGCGGGGCACAGCTAAAACGGGATTCCTCCATTTAGCGAGACTGAAAGTGATATTATTTTATCATCGCATCAGATAGATTTTATTCAGCAGCCATTAGATAATGCTGGAATTGACTTATTCAAATATGTTTATGAGCCAATGGAACTACACTATCAATGTAAATGAAGGCGATGGAACCAGAATCATGATTTTTTTCATCTGCTCAGTTAGGACACATTCAGCAGGCGCTTAGTGATGGGGTTGGTGGACTGACTGGTCCGGGTATGTGAGTATACGTATGAGCCAATGGAGCTGTAAATATGGATATTAATGCAGGCGATGAAACTAAGGCGATGAATCTAGCATCAATCGCACACAGTGACTATTTAAGCCTTTAACACTCGAATCTTTCCAAGAAAATTTCAATTTTCTCATCGAAAATGTCCATTTGCAGCGCAAGAAAAGACAATTTTTTCAAAATTTAACACCATTGGTAAATTAAAAAAAATAGTCTGCTCTTAGTCTGCACATGGACATTTCTCAAGACCATTGCAGAAGCTGTTTTGGCTGATATGAATGTTAAAGGGTTAACGGTAGAAAACATATCGATCGCTCGGCGGCTCGCGCGTGCTGGCCTCGCCGACCGCGAGGAGGACTGGGCGCGCCCCTCGTGTAGCCGAGTCTCGCTCCCTAACCACCGCAGCCGCCGCCCGGCGCGCCCTTCGTGCTGCCTCGACCGCACTTGGGGCGGCAGCACGCGAGGGACGTATTAACATCCCGTCACCTATAAAACAGATTCAGTCCCCACGTATGCTAATGGAATGATCACATGAAGAAGATCTGTGGCAATGGGGGTTACTATACAATCCCCGGTCGATGTCAACCAATACAGTTTCCACACATAGTACTTCGCAAGATAAAATACACTACGGACAAATCGATGTAGAGCATTAAGTTCAACTTGATCTGCTATCTGTCAGGTTGGTGAAAGTGAATTCTATTATAATTGTCAGTATGGCGTTATTCCTGATTAAGTCGCCAGTGAGAATACGGCCTTAGTTTCATTTCATAACTATTACTTATCTCGAATACGATACCCCTAGCCACTCACTTACTGAATTCCTGTAATTTCTTTAATCAAAGCGTGAAAGAATAAATGCTTTGTCTACTATATTGTAGCGGAATCTGAGCTTAGAGTTGTCGAGGACGGCATTAGCTAAAGCACATTCACGAGTACGTTGCTCGACAAATATAATGCCTCTTGCGGGAATTATAATCGTTATGTAAGATCTCGCGATCAAAACTGATATTTTGACCGATTTTCCAATACAGTCGATCACTGAAACCCGGTTGTTTGTGCTGTTCGTTTTCGTCCCTGAGACACGTCACCTGCTAAGAGTTCTGACTAATGAGTCACAAAAGATAATGACAAACATAAATTCGTTATTTCGAACTTGAAATTATTTTAAATCTAACTTTTAATATGTGTATCATCAAATATCATGCAAATTTAAAAACATATTTCATAAGTAGGTAGTATATATATTACAACATTCAAATCAATAACATAGCGTATCCGGTCCTGTTTACATTTTCACAGTCGGCATCGCTATGGAATATTTATGGTGTCACTGGGCATGTGGGATTATTAGTTGTTATCCAAGCAATGAAAATATTTCTTGCACGTTAACCAACCAATGAAAATCGAACGACATTGGGGCATTATAATGATTCTCCTCATTACCGTTTAAAACAATATTTGATGCGGAATATTTATTGGATGGCTATGTGAATTTCGAGCTCGATTTAGCTACAGTTTACTAGGGCGACAGCCACTGTCCAGTTATCATCCCGTTGGATAGAATATGTGTGCAAATATTACTTGAAGGCAGTATTTCAAAGACAAATATATGTCTTGTAATATGTTGAGACTATATAATTTTTCTTTAAACAGTGACAATGCCCTCTGAATAAAACGATAAAATTAGGTTGTGACATACGCTAATTTAGTAACGATAATGATAAGCTTGAACTTATCCAAAATGAGGCAATAAGCATAATTACAGGCCTGCCAAAATACACACCATTGATAAAACTTTATGAAGAAACCGGCCAAATTTCACTACGCGAAAGGCGCAAACAAAAAACCGTATCACATTTTACAAAATTGTTAATGGAAACTGTCCAGATTATTTAATAGATAGTATGCCAAAACGATTAGGAGATGTAGCTGCATATAATCTCAGAAATCCAGAGAATTTCGTCATTCCCAGGCAGAGGCTTGAGATATTAAAAAAATCCTTTATCCCGAGCACTATCCAACTGTGGAATAACTTAGACACACCAATTTAAACATATCAAACTCTGGCTATCTTTAAGAAAAAGCTTATCGGCTCATATCAGACATCGCCACAGAAAATTCCAGTCTACTTTTCGCTTGGCAAAAGAAAAGATAACATTTTTCTGTGTAAGCTTAGAAACAAATGCTTCCTGATATGGTCAAAATGGGCTGATGAAAGACAAATTCTGGTGGACTTCCTACTTCAATTTGGCCCATTTGGTTTACTGGAAGTGATTTTAAATGGAAGCGACAACCTTTCGGCCGAGGTGAACGAGGATATAGCGACTAGGGTACATCGTTTTATGAGGCAGACTGGCAGATTTTGACATATGTCTGTCAGTCTTATGAAGCGATATACATTTCGTAAGCATATTTCCAAGACTTCATCCATATCGGAAGAAGTGTTGCGAATGCGAATGAACTTGTTTATTTATTTATTTTTTATTATCATTGTTTCTATCATGTTCTTGTTATTGTTGAGAATATCAACATCATATTTACTATTGCCAAGATGGTTGCCTTTACTAAATTTGTGTTATTGATCAATAATGTTATTATAATTAGTATAACATAAAACATCTCTCCAAATCACGCCACCTTCTACCAGTCTAATCTCCCTCCCTCCCTACATCTCTCTCTCTCTCTCTCTCTCTCTCTCTCTCTCTCTCTCTCTCTCTCTCTCTCTCTCTCTCTCTCTCTCTCTCTCTCTCTCTCTCTCTCTCTCTCTCTCGTATATACGTTCTAGTTTGAGTATCTTACCGTGTTATTGATTATGTAGGGAGAGGGCCTAGATAAGTTGACAGAACTTGTGCCCAATCCCATTGTATTATTAGTACAATAAAATATTTTTAAAAACACGTTAATCTGATCATCATCATCATCATCATCATCATCATCATCATCATCATCATCATCATCATCGCCGACTGCACAGCTTTTCGGATTTTATAATGTGCAACAAAGGTGATTTGAAATATTTGGCTTCATAGTGGGATAATGTTAAACTAAGGTTTGCTCCCATTTGTAATCAATATTCAATTCAGAAAGCAAGGAAAATGAGAAAAGGTAAGAAAGCACTCGAGCGCTTGCTGTTACTAAGTTCCTGCAAGGTTGCAAAATGGTGCATCTTATTTACTCGAATATCTCTGCACACTATAGAAGAAGAACAAATGGCGGAATATCTCTTGCAAGATATAGACGAAAAAACTGCAAACATATTTTTGCAACCGCGAACAATTTAGGTATATAAAAATTATTAGAAAGTCGCAAACAAACCATCGAGTTATTAGACCAAATATTGAGATGTTGGGTGTTTTGCAGAACTTCCATCAATCTATTTAGAGATCAGAGCCTATTTATGAGAAAGTATCTCAAGATATGCTTAATAATATCCTGGACAAGCTATCCCCTTCATCGGTTTATATATGTGAGCGTGATTTAAGCTTTGATGAAATAGTGCCTTAATACAATGAACGACGATAGTAAATCGTAAGGGATAATGGACTTTAGGTGCAATGTTATCAAACATTTTGTCATATTATTGATAAAACATTCCACAAAGTTGGCAGTGAAATCTTTCATCTAGATCAGATTTCATAAACAATCTGACTGCAATTATACGGTTAATATATATGGGTGATTGTAATGATTTGAAGAGTTATAGGCCAATTTCACTGCATGGAGTTGATTATGAGATTAAGTACAGAGCTCGCTCAGTAAAACTTGGCTGGGTGCTGGCAGATATAATAAATCATGATAAGACCTGCTCCATTCCAGGAAGATCTATATTAACACAAGCAATAATTGTTCCAAAGGATCCATGGCGCAATTGTCGGAATATACAATGAAAATACATGTGATCTATTGGACTGGAAATATATGTACACTAATGTATAGGGGCGGATCTAAAACCAACCGCATTAGAAATAAATTTGAGCTGTCCATCCCGCCAGTCGGAGTGTCTGGGGGAAGGTAACCCACCCGAAAATTACGAAATCTTGATGTTCGCAGAGGGAGATGTGGGACTTCAGTTGGTTGTACAATGGACCTTTCCAGGTTATCTACGCCCTGCCCATCTCTAGCTAAGCTCCATCCACACCTCGCTCGTCTTAGGATCGATCGAGCTCTGAACTTCATGGCTATCAATTTCCAGAATACTATACATGTAAGCTGTTCGTTATTTTAAAACTAATTTGACTGGGTGCTGGTGCTGTCTATTGCAGATTGGTTTCAAAATATTCAACAGCATCTTTATTAAATAGCAAAGACATTGAATTCGTACAACGTGTCGGACTATTAAGTGCTTAAAACAGACTAAATCGAAGCATTCATGATGTAATGATTATGACGTCATCATACGAGTCACGTTGTTCATTATGACGTCATATGACGTCATATGATGGATGGATAAACTGGAAGGGTCACTTATAAAATTTTCCCATGTTTTCTCATATCAAATAGCTACGTCATGTCACTATCACTAGCAAAGTCTATTTATCCACATCAACTTAGTTGTGGGGACACAGCAGTCTCTCACCATCTAGTGGAATTTTTTTGCAGTGACTCAAATTTTGGAGACACATTCAGGCCGATTTGTGACAAATAAAGTTAAAGGGATGCTAATCACATCTCAAATGTTGTATTACACCGATAGATTATGGTTTATATCATTCATATCTTGTCACATCCTCGTATCTGTATCACAATTATCTGCTTTGCAATATCGCATGCATGCATGTTCTACAGTGACGCCACCATTTTGTCTCGTCAAGCGATAGTGGACGATGTCATGTAATACTCATCCAGTTGAATATTTTGAAACTAGTTTGACGGGAAGTTGTTGCTGCCTATGGCATCAACACCTTCCAGTCAAATTAGTCTCAAAATATCCAACAGCCTACCTGTATGGCTGATTTTTATACCACTTCGCCAAACTGTAACTGGCACCTCTACGACTGAGCCTATATCCCGGTTGAAAAAATAAATCATGACCACCATCATAGAATGTAGTAATGCATCACTTATTTACTAAAGCATGAATGAAAATTCTGCCTATGGCGGTAACATCTCCCAGTAAAATTAGTTTCAATATATTCAACATAATATTTCGTGGTCGATCTACGCCATTATGATTTGTGAGCCTAACATATCAGAGCGTGGTAGATAGGATTGTGATGCAGTAATAGGTGTTGACATCGTTTATCATCGTTGTCGTCTAATTAGCCAGTATCCGTGGCACGGCAGTGTTTTGAACTAGCCAATCCTGGGTGTGTCTGGTTGTACACATCTAAGGCATCGTTTTGACGATAGAGGACCCATTTCCATCCACTCCCCACGACATTTTTAACTATGCCCGCCCATTTCCAGCCATTCCCTTCGATTTCTAGCTATGCCCAACCAATTTCTAGCTATGCTTCACCCAGTTTGTACGTGTGTTGCAATCGATTTATATACATAGAACCATGAATTAACAGAATCCCAAATTCAAGGTAACTATACATGTAAGCTTTTGAATAGCTTGAAACTAATTTGACTGTAGAGCTGTTGCTCGCTATGGCCGCAACATCTCCCAGTTAAATTAGCCTCAAATATTCAAAAGATGGTTTATTAAATTGCAAATCCATCAAACATATGTAATCTGTAGTCTTGGTTAACATTTTGAGAGTCATCCTGGAGGTATAATACGTCATTATGCTTGTGACGTCACATACTTGGATAACAGATAGAATTCCTCCATTTGACTACTTCTGATCAATATTTCTAGCTCAGACACATTCGCCAACTGTCTGAAACCAGCACATTGATAAACTGATATAATGGTTAATGATTCAGTATCCTTAGCTAAAAAGCCATGTCTATTGGTACAGGTGTTACATGGCGCAAACTCAATTAGGTTACGAGGCAGTGAGAAAAATATTCGGAAATGCGTTTGAAGATGTCTAGAAAAGATAGATTCCACCTCCAGGGAAAACCCATTCAATGGTAGTTCGTTCCAGAGTTTGGGCCAGCAATATTAAAATCCCAATAACTGCAGGGGTGTAATTGAGAACGTGGAATGTCAGCTTCCTGCTTGGCTGTAGAGAGGAGTGTGCAGTCTGGCAGGCATGCCAGGAGAACATTTTACGCATCCCAGTGTTTCAGCTTAGGTATATTTACATGGGTGGGTAGATTGTGGTGGGTGGGGTGGTGGGTGTGTTGGTGTGTGGGTGTGTCGCTGGGTGGTGCGTGGTGCGTGGTGGGCGGTGGATGGATGGATGGATGGATGGATGGATGGATGGGTGGGTGGGTGGATGGGTGGATGGATGGATGGATGGATGGGTGGATGGATGGATGGATGGATGGATGGATGGATGGGTTGATGGGTGGATGGATGGATGGATGGATGGATGGATGGATGGGTGGGTGGGTGGATGGGTGGGTGGGTGGGTGGATGGATGGGTGGGTGGGTGGGTGGGAGGGAGGGAGGGAGGGAGGGTGGGTGGGTGGGTGGGTGGGTGGGTGGGTGGGTGGGTGGATGGATGGATGGATGGATGGATGGATGGATGGATGGATGGATGGATGGGTACACGAACATACAGGATGGCAGATAGACAGGCAGACAGGCAGACAGGCAGACAGGCAGACAGGCAGACAGGCAGACAGACAGCCAGGCAGGCAGGCTGGCAGGCAGTCTGGCCGACCGACAGGCAGGCAGGCAGGCAGGCAGGCTGGCCGACCGACCGACCGACCGACCGACCGACCGACCGACCGACCGACCGACAGACAGACTGAATAGGAGATGGATTTAGGATGTACAAATAAGCGTGAAGGCGCATCCTGACTGAGCCTATCCATGGTTATCGCCTGAGAATTGGGGTCAATTCTTGTTGAAAATTATTACTTTCTTGTACAGCGTATAGTATCAGCAAATAAATAGGCTACAACCCTTGAGTCGTTGGCGTGCAGTCGTCGAAAGCATGCAGACAGCTGTAATTCAACTAATGGACAGTTCCTCAAAATACGCCAGAATAGCACAATTCTCTCAGCTTCCATACCTGTGAGATGTATGTGCTCACTGAGGCCATTAACGAGATGCTCCAGATATGGGAAAGCAATGGAGAGATCCAATCTGTCATTCAAGTATCTGATGTCATAAACAATTACGTCACTACGTAGCTGCCGTCACAGTCACCGTCATGATGACGTATCCAACCCGGTCATGAAAATCAAAATGACCATCAAGTCTGCAAATTGCATCTATTTGATGGATTTACAATTTAGTAAACCTTATGTTGGAAATTCCGAAACCAATTGGATTGGGAGATGTTGCTGCGATAGGCAGCAACAGTCCCCAGTCAAATTAGTTTCAAAATATTCAACACCTGACATTTATAGTCACCATGAAATTAAGTTTCTTCGAATTAAGGTTCAAAGTATATATTATAAATAGATTCCAACACGGGGAAATGTAGGCGGAGCTTAGCTAGAACTCTGAGTGGCATAGCTAGAAATGGATGCAGCTGTTAATCAGATGACGGACGCGGTATCCAATGCTCACGACATGAGGCAAAACGATCTTTATAATAAAATCAATATGAACTCGATGCTTTTGAATCAAAATTGGTGTATAGCGCGTAGCACGACATAATGTTCTGTGTTTACGTAAGCATAATATCATGCAATGGTGTTCGGAGATAAACCACGCATCCCCCATATTGATGAAATATGATAATGTTACTCACAGCGATGCACTATGATATATTTTTACCATTTCACGGCTGATGGAATATTTTATTTTTTACATCCATGCCATTGCATCTTACTTATAACTAGTTCCCAATCAGTGAACTGTTCCTACCAAATTTGTATCGTATACCAGATACAGGTATGGCAGCAACAACGCCCAGTCAAATTAGTTTCAGAATATTTAACATAATATCTATTAAACTGTAAAGACACACAATTCGTACAACTTTACACACTATTAAGGGTGTATGATGGACTTAGATATATCGTCCACAACGTATTTGATTGTGACATCAGCCTACATATTGACGTAATTGATTATGACGTTCTATACGTGAGCGACAGATTGGATTCATCAATTGTGGTCACGGTTCATGGACTATGCATATTGCAAGATTATTCAGCGTGGCTGAATGTACTGGTGATTGCAGATTCTATGTAAACGCTACTCAACAAATGGAGCTATTGTTTGCTGCGACTGGACACACAAATAAAACAAGGCGTTGTCACATTTATCTACATAATTCTCATTAACTACTCACTTGGCTAGCCTCGGTAAAGGCCCACGCTAGATTCCTGGTTTGCCATGTAAATCTGTATATATATCCCATGAGGATGGCTACGCAGCCACTTACTTCCACCGGGAAATCTACCATAGCAGGTTGGGCCAACTCGCTGCCTTTTAAGTTTTCCTTATCTGGACAGAGGACAGTGGTATTGTCTCATTTCTTCTCAAATATACGACTCCTAACTCACGGTCAATCTAAACTCACTGAGTATGAAGAGACATACTCCCATATCCGGCATATGATTGATGGATAAACTGGATTCCTCCATTCTTTGACCAGAGGGATCGTTGATCCATAAATCCACGTTTTCCAATAGGATTGTAAGGCTATGTTTCAAGTGTCACAACGGTGTCGGAAGAGGTAGCCTACACATCTGTGAGCTGAAGGTTTGCTCGTGGAATCATCTTACGTTCAAATTTTGAAGATATCTACTCCTACGTCTGCTATATAAATGTCTAAATTACATAGTCGTGTGGGTAGTATTTTACGTTTATATTTATTTATTAGTATAATTTATTATTTATAGTTTTTATTTGTTTCCTGATTTAAGATTTAAACTTATGACGTTATAATTCTCCAGGTTTATTAATAGAAAGCCTAAGCTATATAAAAAAATAAGGAAAAAAATACCGATGCTCTACAATCACTGGCTGATGGTGTTATCTATGCATTGTCCTCGCGTGACCGGAAATCCAAACAGTTCACTTTGTCAAATCCGACTCGACTCTCTTCATCCAATTATATTGTTTTCTTTACGCGAATATTATATTTCCGATCTGGAATCCAAGCGACATCTGTCAATTTTGCCTAGCAGGAGATAAAGGAAATTAATATCTAAAACTAATTCATTTAATTAACTTTCTTTAATGAATGTTCTGTTTCTTAGTTCCGTGTCCAATATCTAATTTCAAGGGAAATTTGTTTTTGTATAGGTGACAGACATCTTTGTACAAAAACACAAAGCCACAAACGGATGCCAGCGACAACTAATTCTAAATTCTTACACACTCTTTGCAAAATCCAAAAGCATTTTTGATCAATATATTATGACTTATTACTTTTGGCGGCAGTCTCAGACAATCAGCTAGGGGAAATCATCTGAAGCAACCCGCATAATCACCGGAGGGGGAGGAGGGCGTGGTGTGGGTGTGGGGGTGTGGGGCGAACTCCGAGTGGGTCGTAACCTGACGCCATCTTACCGCTACATGTTGTTTTTTTCAATTCGATTAGGTTAGGGATTTTGTATTTATGTCTCATGCAGTTTGTTAGAATATTCTATCTGTTTGTCTGCCGGCCCGCACGCGTGCTTGCCAGTGCGCCCACCTGCCTGTTTCCAAAAAAATGTTTTTGTTACTAAACCTATTACGTAAGCCAAAAAATGTGTCAGCTTTATTTAGCCAATGCAATTGTATTCTGAAAAAAAATCTAGTTGGCCGGAATACACACTCTGATATTTACGTCGTGGGTCTGGACACAATTCTCGAAACCTACCAGCGACCAAGTCCAAAACTACAGGTGATTGCCTTCCCATGTTTTCTCACATACATATGACGTCATTTTCATAATCACATGACCTTGGTGACAACCAGTCCCAAAATAACCTGTTGAGATATGTTCATCATATATTAATAAATCACATAGACGTATAATAAAAATATAATATAATAGTCATACATACAGGCAATACATCTTAACTAATCGTGTTCCATATACGATATATCTGTTTGCAGATATAAGTCTTATTACCACCACTGCTAACGTATATGAGTTCAGCCGTGGGCTAATCCCTGGGCGTAGCTTGTTCATTCGTTTATGCATGTGACTGTCATGGTACGTGCGTGCGTGCCTCAAATTCCGCCCGTGTGTAACGTCCATTCATGTTCCTTTGCGTATGCCTGCCCTGATGCTTGGTGGTCCAAAGGTAATCTAGCGGCGGTGTGGGGAACTTCCGTTTTGGTCTAACGCATACCTTTCAGAGGGCGTTGTTATCATATCGAGACCTCTATCAAGGCAACCCTACATAGTACAACGTTGAAATAATAACGGCATTTATTGAAGAAAAGATAATTACGATGTCCTTCGTCAACTCATTTAAAGTAAAGCAACGGAAATAATAAAATAGTGATAACAAGAAAAATCATAAGCGTAAAATAAACCTTGGCGCTTAGGTATTACCTTCCAGGTTACGAAAACACGTCTAAGCCGGATAAAGTGTGTAGGTTATACGTTCTCTCCTTATTTAACCTCCTTTAAGCGGATGGTCTTCCAGAAAAAATCCAGGTGTAAATTTATTGATGGGAGAAACAATTTGAAATTTAGAATACCAAAAGGTAGTGTAAAATATTCCTTAAATTGATAACAATTGTCACGGACAAAAAGAAATAATAAGAAAAAAACCCAGGTAGCGACACAAGAACAAACAGGGCGTGGTGTTTTATACGTCAAACTGAATCGGGGATGAGGCGGAGCGTGCCGCTGCAAAAAGGATGCCAGAGGACACTCAGTGTTAACAGTAGCGATCATGGAATGGCGAAAATACAGTGTACGAGATTGACAGAATTGCACATACAAAACCCTTCTGCCGAAACTGTACCTAGATGAATGGACACACTTCCACTCCAATTTACTTGAGTGACCGATTTCCCCATTACGCGTCGGAATTACAAGGACATCTATGAGGAATGAACTTCTCTAAAATATCTAATATAAACTTAATTTCTGCGATTAAATTCGTCAAAGACAAAGACCAAAATATTCAAAAGAATGTTTATTAAGTTGCAAATCCATGAACGATATACAATTGGTACACGTGTCAGACATTTATACTACGTCAATATGATTATGGCAATAGCCTATTTTTGACGTAATTGATTATGACGCCGTATACTAGAGCAACAGATCGGATCACTATTGTAAGCAATGCCATTGTTTTTTTACTAAGCTGGCAAACTATATCTCACCAGTCACAGCCACGGCGGAAGTACACGCATAATGATATCACGTGAGACCATAATTCAACCTATATACCCGCGGCTTTTCCGATACATTTTCAGTTATGTATCAGCATCTCAATTACGAGTCCTATTGACCGTTCCAGCTTTAGCTACTAATTTGACTAAAGGCTGTTGCTGCCTATAGCAGCAACAGCGCCCAGTCAAATTAGTTCCAAAATATTCAACATCATGTTTATTAAATAGCAAAGCCATACAAGTTGTACAACAACGCTTAGTCCATCACTCATTATGCGTTCTTGATGAACTTATCTATGCCATTCATGGCGTCATTGAGTATGACGTCATCCTAAATCCCACGTAGTTAATTATGACTGCACGTAAACTGGAAATTCCCTTTAGGCCTATGTTCAAAATATCCAATAATTACATTCCGGCATTGTTACGATCTTCCAAAATATCATTTACTATCAAATATATATTTGAAGGCATTGTTCAATGACACAGCTGTTAAATATTTCAATAGAGGGAACGTGTTCTAGATATGCCCAGCCCCTTTCTAGCCAAGCTCCGCTCACCCTGTTTGGACTGATTTTGACACTTTGAACTATGGCCTTCCAGTATCTCAATTTCAAGGTAACTATGCCTGTAAGCTGTGGACCATTTTATACCTATTATTGCTGTGTATAGCAGCCGCAGCACCAACTACCAGTAAAATTAGTTCCAAAATATTCCGCAGAATATTAATTAAATTGATATGTTCACCTAAGATATAGAATTCATCTGATTACTGATGGACCTATGCGGCTCTTATGTCTGACTTACGTCTTTTGATTGTGACGTCATCTAACAAGTGATGTGTTTTGAATATGACACCAAATACTTGAGCGACAGATGGCATCCCTTCAGTCTGATGTTCAGACATCTCCAATCCAAAAACAAGTTTAATCGAAAGCTATTGACTCTGTGAAATCTAATTTGACTAGAAGTAGTTGCTGGTTTAGGCAACAGCCGCGCTCTAAAACAGAATGCTGAACATATTTTTTCGATGTATTAAATTTCAACTCGAAGGCAATCAAAAAGGAATACTGATGGATACCTTAAGTTTGACATTCACTGGTAACGCTAGTAACGCATTATTTTGCTAGGAAACAGGGGAAAATAAATTTATCATCGATTTATGTTGCAAGGACTTATTTGTATTCCAACCATAAAATACAACAGACTTGAGACATATTGTTCTTTAATGTGCCATTTATCATTTCTTGCAGACAAAATGATCAACCGTGAAGTGGTCTGAAATACCATGGATAACGTTCATTAAAAATGATAAATATGTGTGGAATTGCTGGCCAAAATATAGGACTACCTTCCGGGATACGAAGACAGAACACCTATATTTCACGTAAACGTCAAGCAGCAGAACCAGCTGCCATTGCTCGAATGACAAGAAAGGGTCGACATGATTAATTTAATGATAATTATCTGATTGATTTGTTTGTTATTAACTAACTTGCAAGAAACTAATTAATACCTGAATATGAGGTGATTTGAAATGTGAGAGGTAACAGATGTTTCAAGCACAGTAATTGCTTGAATGTTAATTAATCATGAAGCTCATTAAAGAAATCTTAATATATTGTAGAACCCAGTATCTTTATAATAGTTAGTATGCATACATATATGATTATATCTTAAGGTAGAAGTCTTTAGCAGTGGTATTCGCAAACATTCAATCAGTAAGGATGTGAAACGAAGTAGTCTGAGGGAGAGAGGGGGAAGGAATGGAGGGAGCAAATGACTGAGGGTGATGGGGTGAGGGTGAGAGGGATGGATGTATGGAGAGAGAGAGAGAGAGAGAGAGAGAGAGAAAGAGAGAGAGAGAGAGAGAAAGAGAGAGAGAGAGAGAGAGAGAGAGAGAGAGATGGTTTCTCTTTCAGTTTTTATTTACTTCATCTAGGCTATGAAATATCATATGGAGGTAACCATACGTTAATATTTGTTATGGCAGTGACTTTATAATGCATATACAAAATACTATGCATGCCAATAGCGTTTTAAGCAATACGTTTTATAAATAACATGACATTTCCGCTCTGTTTGTTGTGGCCCATTATAAATTATGGAATTCTTAATTAGAATGTTTGTTATATGAAATTCATTGCACATTTATTGCACATACATCCAACGTATGGCAGAAAGTATCTAGGCAACATATTTTCAAATTCAGAATATAATGAGTATTCAATTGACTACTCTGTAAAACATTTTATTGGGGATTGTTGCTGCCTATGGGTAGATTTTTTTATGAGGGGTTGGGGTGGTGTGGTGGGGGACGATAGCGGGATCAGGACCATTTTACTCTCATGATGCTTAAGAGTTCGGCTAGTATCATGCTGGACCATCCTTAGATAGGCCACGATGAAGTCCGCGGACCAGGCCGGCAATCTTAGGCTTTGGTATAGTCATACGCATTTAGTTAGTATATTTTCATCTTTGAAAGTTTTACAAATGTGCTTAGTCTAATATAAACAGGCTTATTGTATATTTTAATGTGTTTTAAATTTCTCGTCATTGGTGTTAGTCGTGTAATCCTTTAGCAGGTATATTGCCTATCTTTTGCATATTTGCGAAAGTAGAATACAAAGTGAAGTTCGTCGTCCTTGACACTGCGTCTTCCGGAGAGCCTGTTCGTCTGTGCCCGTCCATCGCTCTGTAGGCGGTGATTTAATGTTATGAAATGCGAATGAATGGTGCCATTAAGCAAGCCACCTGTACAGATACCATACAACGTATACAAATACGGCGATAAGAGCACGACTGGTCAAGTTTAGTCTACCGATAGTTTCAATGCGAGGTCCAAGATGTCTCTAATGTGCCAGTAGACATGATAAACAGATAGCTGCTTGTTTATTCACTTGTTTAATCAATGGCATAGCAAAAGAGCCGTATTTCGTTTTGTTCCTTGTGATCTGAGAGTGGCATACTTATCAATTCTGTTATTGAGCTTGTGGTTGATCTTAATGGTAGAAGCTGGAACGTCTGCAGTCTTTTTCATTGTTTCTAGAAATGATAAAATTGGCCGTATTTTACAAACAGAAAGGGCAATTGTAGAAGTCACATTATGAGTAAATGGCCGTCTCTTAAGCTTGTAATTGCAAACACACGGTCGGTATACATGAGAATGTGCCGGCCAGGAAATGTAAATAAACTGTGAAACCTGTCTATTACCAACATTATCTTGACCATCAAAAACATAATAAAATAGATGACCAATGGTCATTTAATGGACCTTTCCGGTTTTAGCTATGCCCCGCCCATCTCTAGCTAAGCTCCACCCACACCTCGCTCGTGTTGGGATCGATCGATCTCTTACCCCCCTGACCATCAATTTCTAAAATACTACATATGCGAGCAGTTGATTATTTTGAAACTAATTTGATTGGATGCTGTTCCTGCCTAAGGGAGCAACAGCGCCTAGCCAAATTAGTTTCAAAAATATTCAACAGCATGTTTATTTAAATGGCAAAGAATTTCAAAGACATACAATTCATAAAACGTGTCGGAATATTTAAGATTTGGTGGCGGTTTATATGGAACCTTTGGTGACGTAGTGATAGTGACGTGACGTCACCATACACGCGATGAGCTGATTATGACGTCATACGAGCTCAGACGATGGATGGATACTCTAGAAAGGTGTTTTCAACGTATTCCTATAACAGAGACAGTACAGCTCTGAAATAACCGCATATGTTTGCAAATCAATCGATAACCTATACTGTTGAATATTTTGAACTTATTTGATTGGAAGCCATTGCTGCTTGATTTTGACCTCAGCTAACAATTGACATAATTTGATGACGGCACATGCTTGAGCAACATATAGTATCCCTCCATTCTATAGACCCGGTATCTCCAATCCAGGACAATGTTACTCGAAAGCGGTTGACTCTATAAAATCTATTTGGTTGGAGGTAGTTGCTGTCTTAGGGAAAAACCTCGCTCCAAAAACAGAATACTGAACACACTATTTTTTCGATGCATCAAATTTGAACTTCAAGACAGCAAAAAAGGTATGCAGCTGAGTACCGTCCACTGGCAGTGCTTGTAATGCATCATTTTGCTAGGACCATGGTAAAATAAATCTATCATAGATTAATATTTCACGGAATATATTTGTATTGTAACCATAAAAATACAACAGGCGTGTGCCACATTGTTCTTTTAATGTACACTTTATCATTTCTTGCAGACAAAGTGATCACCCCTTTAGTGGTCTGAATTACTCCGGATAACAT
>CM067369.1:166098266-166136357 GCA_034401795.1 Chaetoderma sp. LZ-2023a | reverse complement strand
AGAACCATGTCCATGTTCATGCAATTGCATTACATACACATCTTTGATAGGTTATCATACAGATATATCCATGAAACCGATTAAAACCTAATCTCAGCTTGGTGCATTTCCTGCTTATTTATGCAAATATATCTCATATTTATATATTTTTTAGATTTCCTGGTTCTGGTGAAAAGCTTAGGCATAAACATTAAATATATAGTTGTTCTCGTGTATGTTGAGAACCAATTTAATGGAGAGATCTGATCTGTCGCTCAAACATATGACGGACGTCCTAATCAGTGATATCACATGGATGATGACGTCAAAATCAAAAGGCATAATGAATGATCTTTCTAGCTCCGCCATGAACATTGACAATTCCATCAAACGAACGAATTGTATGTCTTTGATGGATTCACTATTTAATAAGCATTCTGGTGAATATTTCGAAACTAGTTTGACTGGGCGCTGCTGATACATATACCTGAACAGAATCAAGTCAATTTTTTGGAAAATAATCAACAGCTTACCTGTATAGTTACCTTGAAATTGTGATTCTGTGAATTCGGGTTCCAAAGTCTATAAATCGATCGCAACACGCGCAAAATTGGGTAGAGCTTAGCTAGAAATGGGCGGGGCATAGCTACATATAAATCCCTTTATAGGCCCTACGCTTACATTACAAAAAGATAGCTGTTCACTCGTGATGTCACGTTCAATCACCTATCCGAAACATTCGTTATAATAATCTGTTTGATGATCGAATGTCAGAACGTATTGTATTCACTTACCATAGAGTGGTGCAATAATATCTAACGTCATGTTGACGTACGCTCGATATTACGTGGTGAACATGTATTTCCTCTAGCATTATACATACATGGCTGCCGTCACCTGCCTTATAGCAGCCCAAAAATATATCTGAAATTGTTTCCTAAAAGATATTTTATGAGCCAATCATGCTACCTTACAGCTATATTGGGTGAGCGTTTCACTATAAACTATCTAAAGGTGTGGTCATGACAAATTGTTTACTGAACATAGATAGGTATTCAGCTAATATATGCATGTTGAAATCAATAACACACGTATATAATTCTCAGAATATTATTGATGTTTAATTAACCATTTGATTAGGTATTCAAATGTCAGCGTGGAAGCCTGCTGAAGATGCCATCGCTTCTTTCAGTCTGAAAGACTAGTATCTCAATCTCAATTCAACCGTACAGGAAATGTGTTGTACTTTAGTTTCCTTGGTTGAAATGGATACGGTCACGTTGCTGATATAACTTGAGATTACTAGCTTAGCCCTTGCATTACGAAGCCGGCTGAAACTGTTGTAGTATTGATGAATGTCCATTTCCCGGCCAAAGAATACTTTTTTAATTTACGACTGGAATAACTGGCTCCATAAAACGATTCTTTTACTGCTGTGATACTTTTTCAAAAATAGTCTTCACTTGGCCTACAAATTGAAATTCTATAACCAAATATTTTAATATTAGACCAAATTTAGTACATAAATAGTTAAAGTAACTAAGCCCTGGTATAACCAGGTTGCAAATAAAATAGATCAGATTTACGACAATGTGACAATCTGACGGAGCATGTAAGCAGTGACATGGAAGGGTTTCAGTAAATAGCAAGCGAAGGTCATGTTCAATATCTGACAGCATACCAACAAACTGGTGATCGATTTCCCAGAGAAATATTGAGCATGTGGGTGTGTCGCAATTAGTTTAAGATTATAGGCCGGAGCTATCTTATAAAGTACTATTAATCTCGATTTCACTGCAATCCCAAATAAAATAAATTTTGATACCATCTCAGGATACCAAATTTGAGATTAAATGCTCTTCTTCCTCTCAAATCTATGACCAGTAAAAATAGCTTAGAACAAACGATAAATTCTGTTGATATCAGCTATTATTACTAAACATGACATCGAATGTTGGTGTGAGAATTGCGGTTGGTGCTGTGTGTTTGTCTGTTTCTTTGTTCCTTCATTCGTTCATTTGTTCACTTATTTGTTCATTCATTCGTTCGTTCGTTCGTTCGTTCGTTCATTCATTCATTCATTCGTTCATTCATTTGTTTGATTGTCTGTTTGTTTGTTTATCAAGTAATATCTCCAGAGACCCGGAAGTTAGTATCACCAATTTGGAATATTGATTCATATAGACAGTTAGGCAACAAATGCGTTTGACGTAAAATGATAAAATATCGGGTCACGCCGTCATTAAGCTTGCTTCGGTACCATTGCTTCTTATAATGGATTATTTTCGATGTCGGAAGTAATGGTTACTATTTCTGACGTCACCACATAAACTTGAATAATACTTTGAAATGTTGGTGGTACACATAATGGGTGTATCCATGTACTTATACTGGTCCAATCAATGGTTTCTATAACGGTACACCATGATATTGCATATCAATCTGTAGATATAGTCATAGGCAAGAACAGTAACCTGTCAAATTGGCTTTAAAATATTCACCGCTTACCTGTATAGTTCTGTGGAAATTGATGGTCGTTGATTCAGGGATCGATCGATCCCAACACGGGTGAAGTGTGGGGGACCTTAGCTAAAGATTGGCGGGGCATATCTAAAACTAAATTCCTCCGTTACGTCAAATGTAGGATGCTGTCACAATCCATATGCATAATAGTCTAGCTCCATTATGGACATTAAAGGTACAAAAAGCGTAAGAATTGTATGTCTTTGATGGATTTACTAGTTATTAACCATTCTGTTGAATATTTTGAAACTCATTTGACCATTCTGTGGTGAACATATATTTCATGTAGCGCTAAAAATGTATGACTGTCGTCATCTACCATAGAGCAGCCCATAAATATATCTGTGATTGTCTCCTAGAGAAGTATTTTATGTGCTAACCACGCAACTATACAGTTACATCTCTTGGTCGTGCCCCTCTAAAATAGCTCTCATGTCTAAAGGTGTGGTCAGGTCAAACTCTTTACTAAACATAGATTCTCGCTCAGATGTGTTCAAATCAATAACACACACGAGCTGACGTAGTGGGCATATAATTCCGAGAATATTATTGATACTTATTTAGCCATTTGATTAGGTATTCAAATGTCAGCATGGAACACCTAGTGATGCTGCCATCAATTCTTTCATTCATGAAAGACTAGTCTCTCAATCTCAAATCAACCATACAGGAAACCCGTTGTACTTTGGTTTGAAGTGGATAAGGTCACGTTGCTGATATATCTAGACGTTACTAGCTTAAGCCTTTCATGGCGAATCCGGCCGAAAATGTCCTTGGTTGTGGTATTGAGGAACGCACATTTGCAGGCCAACAGAAGACTAATTTGAAAATGTTTTACTGATATGCCTTGCTCAATGGACGGGCCAGTCATTCCAGTGGTAAATTTTCAGAAATGGTCTTCTCTTGGCCTGTAAATGGACATTCTATAAACAAATATTAAAAATTTTAAATCAAATTTAGTAAGTAAAGGGCAAACTTAGTCAAGCTATGGTATAAACAGGTTTCACAGAAATAGATCAGATTTACGTTACTGTGACAATATGACAAAACATGCAATCGATGCACATGAAATGTTTTTAGTAAATAGGAAGCGAATGTCAAGGTCTGACAGCATACCAACAATCTGGCGATCGATTTCCAAGAGAAATATTGAGCATGTGGATATGTCACAATTACTATAAGATTATGGGCCAGAGCTATCTAATAAAGTACTATTAATCTCCATTTCATTGCGATGCCACATAAAATTAACTTTAATACCCATCACACAATACCAAATTGGGATACATTGACCTTCTCCCCCACAGATCTATCACCAGTAAAAAATACCTTAGAACAAATGATACATTCACTTGACATCAGCTATTATTACTATTCATGACGTCAAAGGCCGGTATGAGAATTGCAGTTGGTGCCATTTGTTTGTTTGTTTGATTGATTGATTGATTGCTTGATTGATTGATTGATTGATTGATTGATTGATTGATTGATTGTTTGCCTTGTTTGTTTGTTTGTTTGTTTGTTTGCTTGTTTGTTTATTCGTGTAATATCTCCAGAAGTTAGAATCACCAATTTGGCATATCGATTCATATAGACGGCTAGGCAAAAAATTAGCTTGATATGAAATGGTCAAATATCTAGGTCAGGGCGTCACTAAGCTTCCCTGTGTACTGTTGATTCTTATAATGGATTATTTTTAATGTCCGAACTACTAGTTACTACTATGCCATCACCATACAAATTTCAATGATACCTTGAAACCTTTGTGGTCCACATTATTTGCTATTTCTACACAAGTCCAACCAATGGGTTTTTATAATGGTACACCACGATATTGTATATCAAACGGTTGATATAGTTGGTTATAGTTAATTACAGTAATCACGTAGCTGTATTGTCATCTTACCGTCATGTGCTATGAACTGACAAACATAACTCCAGATCTAAGGGTAATTGTTTCAGGTCATTAAAAAATAATTCGATGTTGCATGCCATTTTTAGCAGCATGCTATCATTGTTTGAAACATACATATATTAATTCCAGGTTAAATTTCAGATGCAAACTATTAATTTTTCCATCTTTAAATGCCTGTTATCATAGTTTGAAGGATTCAGAATACCATACAGTCTAAGCCCTGGAATTACGCCATTCTGTATTGGTCTTAAAATGGAATAAATAATTGCCGCATCATGATCTGATAGAGGGGTTCGTTTCATGTTATGTCCCTCCCAGTGTTAGCTAAGCTCCGCCCACATTTGACACATGTTGGAATCGATTTTCTACTTTTAAATCTATATTCCAGGAATTTAAATTTCAATGTAACTGTAGAGACAAGCTGTTAAATAGTTAGGAACAGATTTAACTGGGAGCTGTCTGACTGTCTTCTTCCTCATAGACTTACGAGTGTACATACCCCACCACAATGCATGCACTAATGAATGGTGCCACTAAGCATGCCATCTGTTCAGATACCGTATAACGTATACCAATACAGCAATAATTGCTGTGCTGGTCAAGTATTGCTCACGCATAGATTTAATGGGAGGTCCAAGATGGCTCTACTATTCCGACAGACTTGATAAACAGATAACCGCTTTGTTTATTCATTTGTTTAATCAGTGGCATAGCGAAATAGCCGTATTTCGTAAATTGTTCCCTGTGATCTGAAAGTGGCAACCTTATCAATTCTGTTAGTGAGCTTGTGGTTTATCTTATTGGTAGAATCTGGAACGTGTGCAGACTATTTCCTTGTTCTAGAAAGTAAAAGATGATCACATTTTACAAACAGCAAGAGAAATTGTAGAGGTCACATATGAGAAAATGTCCGTCTTTTAAACTTGTAATTGCAAACACACGGCCCGTATATACGAGTATGTTCCGGCCATGAATTATAAATAAACTATGAAACCTGTCTATTACCAACACTTTCTGGACAACCAAATCCTGGTGAAAATAGATGGCCAATGGCAAGTTAATTCAACATGTTCCTTCAGCAGATACTGTACACTCAGAAATAACTTGACATGTTTCCAAATCAAAAGTTAATGTACTGTTGAATATTTTGAACTTATTTTTATTGGAAGCCATTGCTGTCTTAGGTAGCAATGGCATGTATCCAAATTCCGTCAAAAGTATCCAATTGAACAGTTTTTACATCAAGAACAATCCTTGCATTAAGTAAATTAGTTGAACGCATATAACACACTTATGTGTATTTTTCATTAAACTGAATATATAGCATTGCCATCCATTAAACCTTTGTTGAGTGGATGTGTTGGACCGATGCGTTTGATGCAGGTATACACCATCTATGTGTACCTAGCTTACCATTGTAAATACAGGGATCTCTTTCTAGGTATTTCCGCGCATTTCTAGCTAAGCGCTGTCCATTTTGTATGATCGCTTGAATTGATTTCAACACTTTGAACAATGAAACGCTAGAATCTCTGTTTCAAGGTAACTATGAAGTTAAGCTGTTGAATATTGCGAAATTAGTTTAACTGGGAATCTTTGCTGTGGCAACAGCTCCCAGTCAAATTAGTTCTAACATATTCAACAGAATGTTAATTAAATTGTACATGCACCAAGCGCCAAATTTCAAGTAGTTACTGTCGAACATTTGACCGTATCACGTCGGACCTATGTCTTTTGATTTTGACCCCAGCTAACAATTGACATATTTTGGTGACGTCACATACTTGAGCGACAGACAGTTCCTCTCATTCTCTAGACCCAGTATCGCCAATCCAGAACAAGCTTACTTGAAAGCTGTGGACTCTAATACATCTATTTGATTGGATTAATGCTGTCTTAAGCAACTACCGCATTCTAAAACAGAATACTGAATACGCTAATTTTTCGATGTATCATAATTGAACCTCAAGACAATAAAAGGAGTGCAGCTGAGTACCGTAAGTATTATGTCCACTGGCAGTGCTAGTAATGCATTATTTTGCTAGGGCCATACTATAATAAATCTATCAGAGATTAATATTTTACGGAATATATTTGTATTGGAACCATAAAATACAACAGGCGTGTGACGCATTGTTATTTAATGTACAAGTTATCATTTCTCACAGACAAAATGATCACCTGTGTACAACCGACGCCCCCCCCCCCCCCCCCTTCTCCCCGATAATAGTCATGAAAAATGACAAATATATGTCTGGGCAAAATACACGACTACGTTCCGGGATACAAAGACCTAAAACCTATATATCATGTACACACCAATCAGCAGAACCAGATGTCCATATTATTAATTTAAAGATAATTATTTTTATGAATCTGATTGATTTGTTTGCTATTAAGTAACTTGCAAGAAACTAGTTATTGCCTGGATATGAGGTGACTTATTATGTGAAAGGTAACATGTGTTTCAAGCACAGTAATTATTTGAATGTTAATTAATCATGAAGCCCGTTAAAGTACTAGAGGATCTGAGACTAGGTCCCATTTAATATCACTATTATCAACCGAGTCGAAAATTATTGCACACTGTCTATAGAGTACATGATAATTTTCGACGAGGTTGATAATAGTGACATTAAATGTGACTGTTAAATGTGACTGAGGTTGAGATTCTATTTATCTCATCAACTGATATTTTGACAAATTTGCCAATAAAGTCGATCCATAAAATTGGTTTGAACATATCATACCATCGTTCCCGTTCGTTTTCGTCGCTGTGACGTATGACTGGCTATCCCAAATTATCTCATTTCCTGCTTATTTATGCAAATATATCTCAAATTTATAATTTTTTAGAGTACCTGGTTCTGGTGAAAAACATAAGCATAAACATGATATATAATTGTTCTCGGAGACGCTAATCATGCAACCATATGGCTACATTGGTTGGGCGTCTCCCTATAAAATGTCTGCCTATCTAAAGGCGTGGTCAGGTCCAAGTGTTTACTAAACATAGATAGATACTCAGCTATCGGTGTATGTTCAATTCAATAACGGGCGCAAGTACGCGTATAATTCTAAGAATATTATTGACAATTAATTAGCCATTTGATTAGGTATGCAATTGCCAGCGGGAAAGCTTACTGACGCTGCTGCCATCGCGTTTCTCAATCTCAAATCAACAATACAGGAAATATGTTGTACTTTGATTTCTTTGA
This sequence comes from Chaetoderma sp. LZ-2023a, assembly GCA_034401795.1. Classification (NCBI taxonomy): domain Eukaryota; kingdom Metazoa; phylum Mollusca; class Caudofoveata; order Chaetodermatida; family Chaetodermatidae; genus Chaetoderma; species Chaetoderma sp. LZ-2023a. The sequence goes on along the minus strand of CM067369.1, from coordinate 166,128,722 downwards.
TTGAAATGGATACGGTTACGTGGCGGATACTGCCTGGTATTACTAGGTCATCCCTTTCATTCCGAAGACGCTTGAAATCGGCCTCTGTTTTTGCTATTGATTAATGTCAATTTGCGGGAGCCAAAAAGGACTATTTTAAAAGAATTTACTGCTGCAGTAACTGTCTCCATAAACGATCCAGTTACTGCAGTGGTACACTTTCAAAAATAGTCTTCACTTGGTCTAAAAATTAACATTCTATAAGCAAACATTTTAATATTAAATCAAATTTAGTACATAAATGGTTAAAGTAGCTGCGCCATGGTATAAATATGTTTCGCATAAATAAATCACATTTACGTCAAGGTGACAATGTGACAGAGCATGTAAGCAGTGTATATGAAAGCAAGCTAAGACCTGGTTCAATATCTGACAGCGTACCAAAAGCCCGGTGATCGATTCTCCTAGAGAAATATTGAGCATGTGGATGTGCCTCAATTACTATAAGATTATGGGCCAGAGCTATCTAATAAAGTACTATTAATCTCCATTTCACCGCAATGCCAAATAAAATTAACTCTGAAACCGATACCAGATTTGGGATACATTGACCTTCTTCCTAACAACTCTATCAGCAGTAAAAGTAGCTTAGAACAAATAATAGATTCTGTTGATATCAGCTATTATTACTACTCACGACGTCGAAGGCCGGTGTGAGAATCGTAGTTGGTGCCATCTGTTCGTTTGTTAGTTCGTTCGTTCGTTTGTTTGTCTATTTATTCAAGTATTATCTAATGTAGTCTCCAATTTGACATATTGATTCATATAGATGGCTAGCTGCCTTCTGTCACGTCGATTCTTATAATGGATTATTTTCGATGTCCGAAATAGTTGCTATTGTGCCATTACTACACAAATTTAAATGATACTTTGAAACTTTCGTGGTCCACATAACGGCTATATTTACACAGGTTCAGGCAATGGTCATGGTACACCACGTGAGCGTTAAATGAACTGGGTCCACATGTATATCGAAGACCGATGTTGAACCATGTGACGTAGATGTATTTGAAATTATTTTACCAAAATAGTTTTGCTCTTGTAACTGTAGTTATACAGCTGGCCAACTTAGTGGCTATTCAATGGACTTTTCCATTTTAGCTATGCCCCGCCCATCACTAGCTAAGCTCCACCCACACCTCGCCGTGTTTGGATAGATCGATCCCCGAATGCCCTAGCTATCAATTTCCTGAAAACTATACAGGGAAGCTGTTGAATATTTTGCAACTAATTAGACTGGGTGCTGTTGCTGCCATAGGCAGCAACAGCGCCCAGTCAAATTAGTTTCAAAATATTCAACAGAATATTTATTAAATAGTAAAAGCAAACAATTTGTACAACAGCCCATGGACCGTCATCAAATATGCGTTCGTGACGTACTTATCGACGTCATTCATGACGTCATTCATTATGATGTCATTGTACACACCACGCAGTTCATTATGACGTCATATGATGGGTGGGTACTCTGGAAAGGTGAATTCGTGCGTCTACCTAAGTGGGGTGTGGATGCTAAGCAGTCAGTGGGTTGTAGTGCGTTGACATATGCTCGATCACGAAAATAAGTGATGGCCACACTGTCTGGTGTGAGGTGTGGCATGGATACTGGGACATACAGACTGCGCGTTATAATAGCGATCCAGTAATAGACATTCGTGTAAACAAGCAACGATATCTTTGGCTGGTTACAATGATTAATAAAGTACATTGTCCTTGAGATTGTGTTAGAAATTGCGGGTTAGAACACAGTTCCACAAGTGATCATTGTCAGGTACGCCAAGAGAGATTCAGAGAAGCTACGGTTCACTATGATTCAACATTGTTCTGAACAGAGCAGTGTTGATAGTGATCGTAGACAGTCTAAGCATCGAGCTGTAGTGGAGGTGCAGCGGTGACGCGGACGCGGAAGTGACCCAGCATATGTACAAGATGTTTAATATAAACTTAAAATTTAAACACGAAAGATATATTGCATATTTCCGTGGATTTAGTTAGATATCGCTAATTACAGTAATCGCGTAACAGTTTTGTCATCTCAACGTCAACAGAGAAACACCATTCCAGTACTACGGACGATTGACCGAGGTTATCAATGAAAGAGATCCCATGTTGTATGACAGTTTTATCTGACAGTATTCTATCAGTCTTTGAAACATACTTATTACTTGTAGTTTAAATTTCATATTTAAACTATTAATTTTTTCTGCTGCTAATTCCTGTAGTCATTGTTCCAACGATTCAGAGGCCTAGTGCACCGCTGTGGCGTTAAATAACCGTAAAGTTACGGCAGTCGTTACCCCATGTCTTAGACATGGGCTAACAACAGACGTTGCTTTCCGACTATTTAATGCCATAACGGTGTACAAGGCCCCAAAATACCAAACAGTCTAAGCCCTGGAATTCACCTTTCCAGAGTACCCACCCATCATATGACGTCATAATGAACTGCGTGATGTGTAGAATGACATCATAATGAATGACGTCATGAATGACGTCGATAGGTACGTCACGAATGCATATTTGAGGACTGCCTATGCGTTGTTGTACACATTGTTTGCTTTTACCATTTAATACATATTCTGTTGAATATTTTGAAACTAATTTGACTGGGCGCTATTCAACAGCTTCCCTGTATAGTTTTCAGGAAATTGATAGCTAGGGCATTCGGGGATCGATCAATCCCAACACGGCGATGTGTGGTGGAGTTTAGTTAGTGATGGGCGGGGCATAGCTAAAAATGGAAAGGTCCATTATTCCATCACGTATTGCTCTTAAAACGGACTGACACTTCACAGCCTCGTGATCTAATAGAGGGGAACATTTCTAGATATGCCACTCCCAGTGTTAGCTAAGCATCGTCCGCTTTTCACACGTGTTGAAATTGATTTGAATCTTTGAAACATGAATTCCCAGAATCAAAATTTCAATGTAACAGCTCAGGTAAGCTGGTATATAATCTGAAATAAATTTGACTTGGAGCGGTGTTAATTCCTTCTGTCATACGTATGACTATGAATGTATCACCTACACAGCGAGTCAATGAATGTATTAATGAATGGTACCTCACAGCAAACAGTCTGTCCAGATACCAAATAACGTATACAAATATGGCACGACTGGTCAAGTTTAGTCCACCGATAGTTTCAGTTGGAGGTCGAAGCTGACTCTATTATTCAGCAGACATGGTAAACAGACAAACGTTTGTTTATTCATTTGTTTAATCAGTGACTTAGCGAAATAGTTTAATATTCTAAATTTTGCCAGTGATATGAGAGTGGTATACTTATAGATGCCGTTATTGAGCTCTGGTTTTATCTTGATGGTAGAAGCCGGAACCTGTAATGTCTTTTTCATTGTTTCTAAGTATAAAAATGCCCGTACTTTACAAATGAGGGTATGCTGGCCAGGAAATGCAAATATACTGTGAAACATGTCTACTATCAACATTATCTTGACCATCAAAATCTGGTCAATACGGCCGATGGTCATTTAATTCAACGTACTTCCTATGTCAGATACAATACAACTCAGAAACAATGTAAAATATGTCCACATCAGAAGACAATGTAGGCCTCCTGTTGAATATTTAGAACGTATTTGATTGGAGGTCATTGCATGCCTTCGGCAGGAATGGCTTCCAATTACGTTTAAGACCAAAATATTTAATAAAACATTAATTTTCTTAGATCATGTTCAAAATTGTACTAACTAACATGACTCTGTTTTTTGTTTTGGGAAATCACTTAACTCATTTATGCGCTGTATTGTACCATGTGTTGCACAATGATAGTGGTTGCTTAATATATATAGAACCAACATTTGATTAACCGCTAAATCAGGTTTCTGGTACAAACAAGTCGTTTGACGTTATCGGTCTAACATGGTGTGTTTGTCTCAGAACATGAGAGATATTGGCCACATGTAGCTCTCTGATGGAGTGATCCCAGATAACGCAGCTTACTGGGCCGATGCTGGACCGATATCGGCCCAGTAAGCTGCGTTATCAGGGATATATCTTTTAAATAATCTATCTTATGATTCTCATCAATATATGTAGAACATTCACAATCTAGCCAGGGTATGTACCGCACCGAAACACGCAGCAGATATAGGCAAGCATAATGATGGTCGACTCATGTATTCAGTTGTTCGAAACCCTACATTCGGAATTGGTACTTGGAAATAATGGCCGTCGATATAACCCTCTAATCAGAAAGTTTTGTCAAAACATCAGAATGTTTGCTTACTGAATGCCTATTTACCGGCCAGGTGAAGGCTATTTTAGAAAGGTTCCCACTGGAATCGCTGCAAATGGGTATTCCTCACGACCACTTCAGAAGCAAATTTTGGCTGGCTTCGTCATGAAACGGTTAAAATGTTATGGGGCCAACTCCCTCTTTGAAACTAAGGTGGTCGATTGGTCGGGCAGTTAGTCAGTGAGTCGGATTTTTCTAACAAATTTAGTCATTAAACGGTTAAATATACTTTCAGAGTAATCAGAGATGGCATCTGAATATTAATTAGCTTTCTGAGTATGTTTTTTGATAATTTTTATTTTGCTATGCAGCATGCTTTGGCATGACATATCAGTGGTAGTCATATGTTGGTGATTTGCTCACTGGAATCTACATTTAGCATTAAATATTTTGACACATTGAATAAGCAATCAAGTTTAAATGATTTCTCGGACGCTGCATATCAAGAAGCTTTAATTTAGATATGCAACGCGCCATTGCCTTATTGCTAATTTAAAAACTTATATCAAAAAGTTGATTTGACATAAAATGTCCTTTACTGATCTTTGAAATTGTTTGTACCAGATGATATAATTCTATATTTCTACCCTCACCCAATAAGGGGAGGATGGTATAGCAGTCGTGTCTGTCTGTGCGTGCATAAGTCTGTGTGTGCGCGTTTGCGTGGGTGTGGGTGTGTGTGCGTGCGTGTATGTCTGTCTGTCTGTCTGTCTGTCTGTCTGTCCGTCCGTCCGTCCGTCCGTCCGTCCGTCCGTCCGTCTGTCTGTCTGTCTGTCTGTCTGTCCGTCCGCCCGTCCATCCATCCGTCCGTCCGTCCGACTGACTGACTGACTGACTGACTGACTGATTAACTGACTGACTGACTGACGACGTCAGTTCGTCTGTCAACGTCTGACCACAGCTGTGCTGATCCGATTTGACTCAAACTTTAGCAAATCGAAGCAACTTGGCGAGCAAGAGGATTTCCAGACTTTCGCCGAGATCTGGATAAAAAACAAGGATCAGGATGAGATCAAATTCTGGATCTATTACTCCGGGAGCCAAATTCGGCTAAGTAGCCAAAAAAGGTTTTACCCTACAAGTTGGCCTCCTCTTAGTTTCTCGGTCTTATTTGCAAAATGTATCCCTCCTACATGTGAATCAAGACATTGTAGAAAAAATTGACCCCGCGAACACATCAAATTTGACCAATGAATTACCTTGGTCAAAGCAGTCACGTTTTAGTCGACGCCCACGCACAAAATTAAATATGTTTTAAGTTTTCATCAAATGAGAATATAATTACTTCACATTGGTTCTACTAAGTTGTCCATGCTACCAGGATCATTAAGTAATAAATACACTAAAGTATGTAAGTTTGTGCAAACTTTCTGCATTTATGCAATTATATGCATTAATGGGGTTCTGTTCCGAAATTGGCCTGATTTTGAAACAAAAAATCTCGGCTATTTTATGATGCCTGGATATTATTGTCTCTGAATGCGTTGGCTATTGAACTTTGCTGGAAAGCAGACTCTGTGGAATACAGAACTTTTGACCAAACAATTGTATCTTTATTTTTGATTAAACTATGTCAACTTAAACAATGTGCCCATCTGTGACATAAATGGGAATCAAGTGCTATGTACATGTACTTAACAATTTTCATCTTTTTTACCATATGTTTGTAGGATTGAGTTCCTATGGATGCATAGTATGTAAAGAGGAAGAAGATGAATAGCCCAGAGGAGAAGGAGGAGGAGGAGGAAGAGGAGGAAGATGATGATGATGATGATGATGATGATGATGATGAGGAGGAGGAGGAGGAGGAGGAGGAGGAGGAAGCGACTGAGGAGAAGAATTAAAAGAAGAAAGGAAAGGATTTTCTTGATTAGCATCGTACATGGAGGTTAGATCTGAAGTTCGGTTTCTTGAAACACAATAACAGAGGGTGAACAGGTTTCCGGCTGTCCTTTGCATAAGCACATAGTGTCACATTGACTTTGTTTATTTTTGCAAGAGCAGTTCATTGAGCATCTTTGCTTACATTTGCAAAACACTGATTTGTCCAGATTTGGAGGGCATGACTCACGAATCATCAATATGTGCTTTACACCATTACTCGAAGATCTCCATCCAAATGTGAATGGGTCAGGAATCATTACAATGGGTTGATCAGCCTTCACCCATATGTATACCTGAAGCAAAGCACGCAGGATATGCAGTCGGAATGCATCATCGGTAGGTGGTAATGATTTCAATTTGGCCTTGCACGCATAAAGGTGTACTCGTTGAGATCCGGAAAGTCACCAATAGGTTGACACACTGCTTTGGTGAACTCTGTTCCAATCTTTATTACGTCATTGACAATCTCACCTGGAATTGAATCTCCTCCTTCTAAATCAGTACATACTCTAGCAACGTGAGACTCGATGTTGTTCTTGGAGGCAGCATTCAGAAGCTATTCTTCCCCTTGCCATATAAAAAGCTCTTGGTGTCACAACCACTAAGAGCATCAATAAATGGAAGTGGCCTGTGATGCTGTATGAATTGGGATAAGGTAACCTTGTGTTTTGAGAAACAGCTCACAAAGACCCACGCTGGCAAGTTTTGGCCATTTATGGAGCACGATAACAACAATGTTAGTGTCTGATGCTCTGATTATGATTCTCTTCATCCCACCTTTTACACATGCAAAGATATGTACGAACAATCTCGTGTCTGTCTCCTCATGATTGCTTGATAGATCAATATAATGCTCGTCTCCAGTTGAGAAGGAATGGAGAATACGTTCTCTCTTGCTTCAAAGCCACCATAGTGTACAAGTGTGAGTCCATTTGGTAATTCTGGCGTGCTCTCAGACCATCTGTCGAATAGGAACTGGAGAGGTTTCATCTTGCTTTGTATGTTTGATACAATGTCTTCCCAGTGTCGCATGTAAATCCCATAACTGATTTGATATTTTTTCATAGCCTCTCCGTCGCTTGTGGCATCCACTTGCATCTTTCAGGCAGAAAACTTCCCCATTCGTATCTTGAATATAACTTAAACCATCATATCGATCAGCTACTAGATGTAACTCGACACTAGGCATTTCTTTGATAATGTGTTCGAATAGTCGATCAGCATACAACACCAGTGTCCAGATTAGTGGATGGGATTTCCACTGGCCATTCCTGAATATGTGCTTTTTTCTTGAAAATATTCAACAGTGCACTCTTATTGCCACTACGAAGGTTCCTCCATTTCTCTCTGCTATTGCTGGTGGCTAAGGACACAGCTCGTGCTGTAGCATGTCTGCCACTGTATTTGTGCATTTCCACGTTCCTTTTCAAGAATACACATTTCTGCAGCTTTATCTTCGTGTATACGTTTAGCGATAAACCGCTTGCATTATCCTGCTTTAGCATTCTGCATAGTCTGTAAATTTAATTTGGACAGCTTCCCTAATCCAATATATGTATTAAGAGCAATTCGGGCTGACGATCGTGCATGGATGATGTCGTGCGCTGTTCGAAAAGGAGCCACTTGACCATCTGCTATGTTCACCAAGTCATTCCGTGTGATGCAAGTAAAGGGGCTTATAACCCCTCCTTCAGTAAACAAAAAAGGACCTGATCTAGTGACTCATTTTCTATTTTTTGTGATGCTGGGTTCTGTTCATGATGAGACATGTCTGCGCCATCAATGTGTACCATGGACTTCAATGAACAAGAGACTGCTACAGTAAATGGTAATGCTAGAAACCACATTTCCTGTGTGTTTTGCTTCAGAGTAACACCCTTTCGGCCTGCTTATCCACTTCTGCCTTTAGCATCACAATTCTGTGAGCACTCAAGTGCCATATTTGTCCAAATAGTATTGAACCTTCCCTCTGCTCGTTTAGCAGTAAACTTTCCCTGTTGATACGGATTGTATACATCGGGAGCAGTGTCTTGCAAATTTCTCATATCTTCCAAGTAGGAAGTAACAGCTTTGGTGTACTTCGTATGGTCGGCTACAACTATGATTTCTAACATCTTTGATGTGGCAGAGAGATGCTTTTCCCACACAGCCTCTCTTTCAGCATACAGAAGTTGGTCCATAACTGATGAGTCATATTAGCTAGTTGGCTTGGGTTAAATAAGTCAATCAAACGTTTGACTTCTTCCATTTTACTACTCAGTTTGACAAGAATTATATGTTTGTCTATGGTGGTGTCATTTAGCGTATCGCCACGGTCAGCACTGAGTTCACAAATTTCTGTCATAAATACCACATCAATATCTTCCGTTAAGCACCAATCCTCGAGGGCACTCCAATGCAAGCCCTTTAGAGCTTCATGTACTCGCATGTGAGCATTGATTGCCTGGTAATATCCCTTACCATCCATAATTTTGTATGCAGTCCTCTCAAGAAGCAGCTTGCTGTTTACAAACAGTTCTTTCAAGCCTGAATTTATCTTAAGCTTGTCAACCGATCCGAGGAAATTCATCATTAGATGGAATCCACCTCGTTTTAGAATAAGGTTAGGAAAGTCCCCTAGCTCTTTCTCCCGCAATGTGCAACTAATTTCATATACTGCCTCATCCTGAGTTACCACTGTCTGTTCAAGTCCAAGTTGGCGACTTGCTCTCATGCAGATGTGCAAAGCCTCTCTAACGACAGTCGGATCTGTTGGAGAGTGGTCCAGAAATGGACGGTAACTAATGGAAGTAACAGCGCCAATATTCCTTGAGATACTAGCATGAAACACTTTCCATCCCGGACATTCAATCTCTACTTCCAACAGCTTCGTCGGGTAGACTCGTGCAGCTGTCCAATATAAGTTTAGATTTAAGAGTTCGTGTGGATCTCGAGTAGCAAGAAACCAATCCAGTTGAAATTGACTGCCGGAATACATGTTGCGCTTGAGAGTATGGATTCTGGATGCTGTAGAAATGTCAGTGACAGAAGACTTTGCCAGCAGACGTGTCTTCCGTTGCAGGGTTTTTGGTATTGTTCCCATTGTACCATGATCAGACATTTGGATCACGACCATACGTGTTACATGTCTACTTGATCCATCAAGCGTGCATTTTGAAAAGTCAAGATTATCAATTGCAAATTCAGTAAATTTACCTGGAATTATGTTAAGTTTCATTTATGTTTTATGCAACTGATGACAGGAGTTGCTGCAGTTCTGTATAGCTGACCGTCTGGCCAAGCCTATTCAAAACTGTGATAATGTCTTTGCTCCGTGTTCGGTGATACACATACACAGCAAGTCCGACATGTTTTGGTGTTTTTGAATTAGTAAGTGCAAACACAATGTCTTGGCCTATGTTAGGTATTCTTTCGTGAGCAGTCATTTTGTGGGTGTTGTTGTTTTCTTCCCCTAATACAACTCTGCCATTGTCATCGAGGTTATCAAAACTGGCGCATTCCGACAACAAAAATGACAAAAAAATAATATAGACTCACCGGAACCATTGTCTTAGCTCATTCATATGACACACTCCATGAAGTTGTCATCTGGTCATTTCGGACTTTGGAAACGTCGGCTACATCCGATTTAAGCACCTGAGCAATCCGGAATGGATCTGCCGCATTCATTCTGTGGTCAATATGTCCTACTTCAGGGTCTTCATTCGCGAGATTGCATTTTTCCATGCATTCAGCAACTGGGCAGCCGTGATCAATGGTGAACATACCAACTCTGATTCTGTGCCACCAGAGGATACCTGTTCCAAATCGTTGTTCCAGTGGAGTTTTTAAACTTGACGAGCGATAAGCACAAGCTCTATCGGGATCCATACCACATACAATCAGATGCTGTTGGTACATTTTCCGCAACCTAGACATACAAAACACTCTTCCAGATAAAAGTTCATCAGTTGTTTCAGTAACTAGAATGTCAAATGCTTTTGTAAACTGTCTACTTGGACCATCAACATCCATTGTCAACGAGCACTGTCTTTGAAAGCGGATATGGTCATAACAAGGTTTATGATATCGTGCCTCAGGCCCCACCATGGCAATTTGGCTTACCACGATCACCTTGGATGCGAAGAAGTAGTCTAACATCATTGAGAAGTTTGGCCTTGTCATATAAAGTTTGTTAGAAGTTATCTGTTTCCACTCTTCGTAGTTTGTCATGCCTGTGTTTTCCACTCACTTGTTCAGTACCACATATAACACAATGTTTTTAAAAGTAAAAATGTGATGCAGACTGGCGTGCATAATGTGATGTACTCGCCTCGCTGTCTGGTGGCTTAGGAATGTTTGTTTTACTTGTTCATGTCGCGCGACAAGAACGATGCCATTTGGGGTTATGTTTCATGAATTCTGTCTGTACGAGAGTTAGAACTTTGAGTCGTTCTGCTGTTTTGTCCTGCCGTGATGCAATGGCATCTCGCAATGCAGCATATGCTTTCTCCGGAACATTGTCCAATGTGTCATTAGTGTTCCTTTGGCATACTATGCACAAGTACAAATCTGTATGTATCAAACACGCCTTCTTTTTCACAGGACTTGCGAAGAGTGACATATTCTGAGCCATGCTAATAGATTAATCTGAAAGATAATAATAAGAACTATATTAGCAGTGAATTTATGGGTCAACTGTATATTAATGTTATTTGCACTGGAGCCCAACCAATCAGTTTTGGTGTACGCTACAACGTTGCCACCCAGGAGTGTCTTGGTTTTATTAACAGGATATTCGACACAGATACAATTTCTAAATTTATGCATATGAGTTGTATGAGATATAGTTTCACCGCAAGAATATATATAGGGTATGATAGAAGAAAATGTTAAATTCATTGCGCTCGATTTCTAATTTTATCTCAAATGGGCATGTTGCATAAGCTAGGATAGCTTAATTAATATTAAAGATAAAATCGTTTAGTAAAATGGTCTACATTCCACACAGGATAGACTTTCCAGCCATGTGTAAGCCCCAAAGCACTCAGAGACAATAATATCCAAACATCATACTATGTGATTGTTTTTCTGTTTCATAAGTATGCCAATTTTCGGATAGTACCCCTTTAATGCATATAATTACCTTATGTGCAGAAAGTGTACACGCAAATGGATTGTTAAGTGTATGTGTTTCCCAATAAGCCTGGGAACAAGGAAAAATGACTAGAATCTATGTAAACTAATTATATCATTAGGTAACGAGAACTTAAGAATATCCCAAATTTTGTGTGTGGTCGTCGCCAAAAAAGTTACCGCTTTGACCAAGGCCAGCTTTTGGTCAAATTAGATGTGTTCGCAGGCTCAAAATGTTCTACAACGTCTTGATGCTTGTGTAGGAGGGATATATATACACCTGTGCAAAAGTTAAGCACCAGCAAAAACAATAGAACGTAGAAACATGATGGTACAACTAGGCTGCCATACTTGTTGTCCTCGCGTTAGCTGACATAATTCCAAGTACGAATTGCACATGCATGCATGACTTCACGCCGCTTGATGTCCGTGCGTGGCGGGAAACAGCACACGTGTTCAGTTATGTAAAAGTCCAGTTTGAGGTGTAGAACATTACATACAGATTTAGGCGACAAGATTAGGAATTTTGTGTTCATGACCGTGGTTTATTTGTACAGAGAGAATTAGCTCTTGATTGTGAACCGCTATGGCAAGACGAAGGTTAAGTGATCGTGTGAAATGGCAAATCATAGGCATGCATACCACTGGTATGTCATGCAGAGAGATTGGCAGACAGCTGAACATTAACCATACTGCAATCAGTCGTTTGATTGCAAAACATGGGCAAACTAACGAGGTGAAGGACAGGCCTAGATCTGGAAGACTGAAGAAGACTACTGCCCGTGATGATCGAGCCCTAGTACGCCTTGTTAGGAGATCTCCATTCACCAACAGCAGAGTGCTCAGCCAGCAATGGGAAACGCGCAATAGATTATCAATGTCTACCGTCAAAAGGAGACTGTATGCTGCTGGCATGAAAGCTAGGAGACCTGTCAGACGTCCTCTCCTCACTGCACACCACAAAGAGGAGCGTCTGAGGTGGTGCAACGAAAGAAGACACTGGAACATGAGATCCTGGGGACGGGTACACTGGTCCGATGAAAGTCGGTTCCTGCTTCATGCCACAGATGGTCGAACTCGTGTATGGAGGTCCAGACGCACGGCGTACGACCAACGTAACATCATGGAAGAAGTTCCATTTGGTGGAGGTTCCGTTATGATATGGGGGTGCATCTCATTTGATTGTAAGCTGGATCTGTTGACTGTACCTGGAACACTAAATGGACAAAGATATCAAGATTCCATACTGGATAGAGTTGTGGTCCCTCATTTTGTAAATCATGCACCTGGAACCCACCCTATATTCATGGATGACAACGCCCGACCACATCGTGCAAGAGCTGTGCATGAATACCTCCGCCAGAATGCCATCGAAACCCTACCATGGCCAGCAAGGAGCCCTGACATGAACCCTATTGAGCATATCTGGGACATTCTGGGAAACATGGTGAGAGGGAGGGATCCTCCTGTGCAGAACCTACAGGAATTAACAGCCGCACTCCATCTTGAATGGCAACGAATACCACAATGGCGTATCAGTCGGTTGGTGACCAGCATGAGACGTCGTGTCCAGGCCATCATCCAGGCACAAGGTGGATATACCCGGTATTAATAATGACAGTCTCAAACTCGTGCACAGATGTTAAACTTCATTTTCAGACACCATTAATGACAATCTAGCCACGTGTGTCAACTGTAGGGCAATAGTTGTCAGTTGTGTCAACGTAACCATATTCAGGCCTCGTTTTCAGGTTCAAACAAAAACATACAGTGTTTCCCCACCATCATAATCAGCATTCCTCTAGTTGCATTATTACCTCTTGCACTAAGATGGATGGGTACATAAATGTTTATGCTATTGCTTTCTTCATAGCACATGAATATACCCTCGCATGTGCGTAAAAATAGGGTGGTGCTTAACTTTTGTACAGGTGTATATATATAAAAATAAAACCAAGAAACTAAGGGGAGGACAACTTGTATGGTAAACCTAAATTGGCTGTGTTGGTTCCCGGACTATATGGATATCCCGGAAACTACTGAAAGGGTGTGACAATACGCCAGGATTTCACACATTTGTGCGTGATCCAAAGAAATCCGGAAAACCCGAGAAATCCGGAAAACCTGAATTTGTTTTGAAATGTCACGCAAACGGGAGGGCGAGGATCTACAATCACTCATTGCTCTTGTTAATATATTGTCAACTGATAGATCATCTATACACTACAGCAAAATAATTTCAGTAGGAACTTATTTTTAAGTTGAGGTATATTTTTGGTTTTATCTACATCAAGGGATGAAAACGGCCATGTCGCGACTAAAGTTATATGCATAGACGCAGGTGCCCAACATATGTGGATGAATCACAACTTCTGATAATTTCGATGGAACTTTGACCACCACCGAGAATCTAGCCGCACGTCCTGAATTTCTTGAATAAGAACACAAATAACGCAGCTTACTGGGCCGATGCTGGGCCGATGCTGGGACGATGCTGGGCCGATAAGCTTTATCAGAGAGCATTCACCATTTTTGTAGGTGTGTTATTGTGACATAAGTGCACATTCTTGCGAATTTGGAATTTGTTGATCAATATTTGAAATGGAATGATTCTGAAATTAAATGCTAAACAATGGATGCAGCAGCCAGACACTGACAAATATCCTCAGGAGATTTATTGCTGCATAGTGCCTAAATATTGATAAAGATATATGGCATTGCATTGCCGAGTAATCGTCATTTATCGCTAACTTTACTGCTACATAATTTGTAATAATTTTTTAACTCTAATAAATTGTTATTTGAAATTGTACACACTTTTATCAGTTTGATATAATTTCAGTGTACCCGTTTCTTGACGAAGCCGGCCAAAGCTGGCCTCTGTTTGAAAATTTACCGCTGAAATGTCTGGCTCGGTAACCGAGCCAGTCATTTCAGTGGTAAACTTTCAAAAACAGTTTTCTCGTGGCCTACAAATGAACATTTAATTGGAAAATATTTTAAATTTTGACAAAATTTAGTCAGTAAAGAGTTAACTTTAAGTCGCCGCAGAAGCTCGTGAGTTATGCCAATACTGTTGCCCTTCAGCGCATGGTAGTGCTGTAATCTGACAGCCGGACTGATTCATATAAATTGGACCAGGGATGATATCATTAAAAAAGAATTTACATTGACAAGTGTGAAATGGCACAATGGCAAGGACACAAGGACACGGACGTTGGTGACGCAAATGTACAGTTAAGTGGAAAATAGTCATCAAGAAGATAAATCTCAAATCCAATGCCATTTCACTTGCATGAAGGTACGCCAGAAGAAATAACTCCTTAATGTATTTAAACCTCGATCAGTGATGTATGAAAGTCTTACCCAACCAATAGAATAATTATGTGAATTTTACAGTGAACTCCTGCACGTAGTAGGCCTGTAAAGAAGAAATGGCATTGTCAGTGGAATAACATTACAATGCTATCCAGCCATCTATGTAGGATAATGCGATGATTTCATTTCACATATGGTTAATCTTAACCATTTGAATACCGAGGTCCCAGAATCCGAATTTCAAGGTAGCTATACAGGTTACGAGCTGTTCAATATTTTTGTAACTAATTTGACTGGCCCGCAACGGCCATGGCTGACACAGGAAGGATTAGAAAATAGTTTCAAAATACCCAAACAAATATTTATTAATTCTTTTAATGAATTTTCGAATTCGCCATATCGTGATGAACGCATTAAGGTTGCCAGTATGAATATTATTATCTTCCTGACACAAATAACAGGAAGTTTACTTATGCACACCGGATAGCATCTAGATATATAAATACACATCTTCTTTCACGACACACATTTGAAAGGAAAATTGATCTCCTGTGGCTCGGCAATGTGATAGTAATCCGACATTACGAATTATAATATTACTCTTTGAAAGGCAGACGGTTCCGTCAAATATTGACGCGTTAATGGTGTGAGGAAGAATTGATTATCTAATACTCTAGACCAAACGATCCGTGGACCGGATATATGCACCTGCCCTTTTGTGAATCGTGGGGATGGGATGCGGTTTGGGTAGACGTTGATACATATGAGTACATTGATGAGCAATTTTCACAATTTTCTCTGCATTTAATTGGCCCCTGATGATGTGCTTCCATCAAGTTGACTGGGTTCATAAACGCTGAGAGGTAATTCATTACAGTAACCCTCAGAAATAACTTAACACATTTGCAAGGCAAAATAAAACGTAATGTTCAATGTTTTGAATATAATGGAGGAATCCAGTTTTAGCTATGTCCCGCCCATCGTTAGATAGTACCCGCCCACACTTCGTGCGTGTTGGGATCGATCGATCCCTGAACTCCCTGACTATCCATTTCCAGGACACTATACAGGTAAGCTGTTGAGTATTTTGAAACTAATTTAACTGGATGCTGCTGCTGCCTATAGCAAAATATTCAACAACATGTTTATTAAATAGACATACAGTTCGTACAACAACCCTTAGTCCGTCATCAATTAAACGTTCGTGACTTAGCTATGTCTTTCGTGACGCGATTGATTATGATCTCATCCTACACATCACGTAGTTTAATATGACGTCATATGATTAATGGATAAACTGGAGTCCTCAATTGGATCGAGATCACGTTCACCGATGATTGTTGAAAAGTGTTCATAGCAAGAAAATCATTACAAGTCATCAATCCACCACAAATACTCGCTGTATATAACTCTGAATGGTCACTTCATCGCCTCTGAGCAGGGAACGGGGATGAAACAATTAAGGACTTGTTCGAAGATCAGTTCACTGACACAGAAAACGAACCTCTACCTACGTCTGAATACCAGCCACAACCCCGGCAAAAGCCTATATCAGAAGTAGAACGTAGAAAAGCTTTAACATCTCTAACAAATGGCAGCAAATTCAGCCCTGACGGCATTAATAAGGAACTCCTTAAATATACAGATAATACTATCTCGACACAAATCACATACGTCATGAACTGTACTTTTGAGCAAAAACTTCATACCAATACTATGAAAGAATGTACACTCATCGCACTCCCAAAGCCTAAGAAAACAGCTGGACTTATATCCAACCTGAGACCAATAGTGCTTTTGAATAGCATCTGAATATATTTTATCAAATGTGATATTATCTCGTATCTCGTGGCATATGGTGCACTAGAAATTGGCCGAGTGGTTTTAGCACTGCGCTGAGATAGTCTGGGCACGACGAATGTTAATATCAGTAGCATTATCACAAGCATTTGGACGTCTTTCTACAAGATAAGAATCGACGCGTCACGTGCATTTGATACCATCAAGCGACCACAGCCAAGCTAGTTCCGATGAAGATGAACTATACCTTGTGAGACACTTAATTGCAAATGCAAAACTAATTGTTTGCATCAAATTAACGCTTTCTGATGAGTTTGAAACATCAATAGGATCACCACTATGTGATTGTTTATCACTAGTGCTTTTCACTCGCTACCTTGCAATACTATCATCTGTTCGCGAACACTCTAGAAGTCTCGAAAATAGCCATGCCACTAGAGATGGACTATGCAGATGCTGTTGAAAAGGGTACTCATGATACATTACTTCCAATAGATGCAGAACAGCTCGATGCTGCAAACCTCTTCGGAAATGTATCCAAAATAAAGATTAATCACGTATACCTATCCACACCACGGCAATAAATGATGACGGTAGACACCTCCAGACACACCCACACCCTCACCCCCACACCCCCCACCCCGCTATACACACAGGCACGCACGCACGCACGCACGCACGCACGCACGCACGCACGCACGCACGCACGCACGCACGCACGCACGCACGCACGCACGCACGCACGCACGCACGCACGCACGCACGCACGCACGCACGCACGCACGCACGCACGCACGCACGCACGCACGCACGCACGCACGCACGCACGCACGCACGCACGCACGCACGCACGCACGCACGCACGCACGCACGCACGCACGCACGCACGCACGCACGCACGCACGCACGCACGCACGCACGCACGCACGCACGCACGCACGCACGCACGCACGCACGCACGCACGCACGCACGCACGCACGCACGCACGCACGCACGCACGCACGCACGCACGCACGCACGCACGCACGCACGCACGCACGCACGCACGCACGCACGCACGCACGCACGCACGCACGCACGCACGCACGCACGCACGCACGCACGCACGCACGCACGCACGCACGCACGCACGCACGCACTCAACGTCCTTGAGGAACTGAGAAGTGGAGGATGAGCAGAATCTCGAGTTCCTTCATCTATGAGGGTATCGCAACGGTGATTTTCTACGTTCGGATATATTCTTCGAATGCCAGAAAATACGCAGACTCAGCAAGCACTGGGATTTGCACCAGTAGGTACCAACATGTATCAGGCACGCAGAGGACACCACAACATCAACTCGCCTAGGGTTTTGCAATCTGACATCAAAGAACCTAATCTAGGACCACTAAAACGGGAAAGAACCGAAAGGAGCCCAGGCCGCTCGCAGCGGACAAGACACAGTGGAGAAAGTTGACGAACAACTGAGCGCAGCTGAAAGGTTTTCACTTCTTCAGCTGCTATGACGTCATAATCAACTACGCGACGTGTAGCATGACACCATGATGAATGACGTCGAAAAGTACGTTACGAACGCATGTTTGAAGACGGGCTAGGAGTTGTTGTACGAATTGTGTCTTTACTATTTAACAAATATGCTGTTGAATATTTTGAAACTAATTTGACTGGGCGCTGTTGCTGCCCTAGGCAGCAACAGCACCAAGTCAAGTTAGTTACAAGATTTTCAACAGCTTACCTGTAGAGTTTTCGGAAAACTGATAGTTAGAGCGTTCGGCGGATCGATCAACCCCAACACGGCAAAATATGGGTGGAGCTTAGATAGAGATGGGCGGAGCATAGCTAAAACTGGAAAGGATTATTGGCTTGGAAGACATTGTTGTTTTTATATCGTATACAAAATTTAATTAAGATTCTATTTTTGCTTTAAAACCCTGTCAACTTATTTATGAGCTGCACTGTATTGCGTGTGCATCAATATTTATTATGTGCGCATGCGTCGGTATGTAATGCAGGAAACCAGTTTTATCTATGCCTCACATAGGCTTGCACGATTATGCAATTTTTATAATCGCGATTATTTCAAAGAAATAATTGCTATTAGTCAATTAATTAAACGTGTACTGGGGGTGGGGGGGCAGGGTGTGTGTGTATGTGTGCGTGCGTGCGTGCGTGCGTGCGTGCGTGCGTGCGTGCGTGCGTGCGTGCGTGCGTGCGTGCGTGCGCGCGCGCTCGTGCGTGTGTGTGTGTCCACCCGATGTTAAAAGGTTAACCCCTACAAATGCAGTAAAAGAAATATATATATATATATATATATATATATATATATATATATATATATATATATATATATATATATATATATATATATATATATATATATATATTTGAGAGACAATGTTTTTTTATGTTGTTTATGTCTTATATAGCAATACAATCTTTGAAAGCCCAGGCCGCTCGCAGCGGACAAGACACAGTGGAGAAAGTTGACGAACAACTGAGCGCAGCTGAAAGGTTTTCACTTCTTCAGCTGCTATGACGTCATAATCAACTACGCGACGTGTAGCATGACACCATGATGAATGACGTCGAAAAGTACGTTACGAACGCATGTTTGAAGACGGGCTAGGAGTTGTTGTACGAATTGTGTCTTTACTATTTAACAAATATGCTGTTGAATATTTTGAAACTAATTTGACTGGGCGCTGTTGCTGCCCTAGGCAGCCACAGCACCAAGTCTAGTTAGTTACAAGATATTCAACAGCTTACCTGTAGAGTTTTCGGAAAACTGATAGTTAGAGCGTTCGGCGGATCGATCAACCCCAACACGGCAAAATATGGGTGGAGCTTAGATAGAGATGGGCGGAGCATAGCTAAAACTGGAAAGGATTATTGGCTTGGAAGACATTGTTGTTTTTATATCGTATACAAAATTTAATTAAGATTCTATTTTTGCTTTAAAACCCTGTCAACTTATTTATGAGCTGCACTGTATTGCGTGTGCATCAATATTTATTATGTGCGCATGCGTCGGTATGTAATGCAGGAAACCAGTTTTATCTATGCCTCACATAGGCTTGCACGATTATGCAATTTTTATAATCGCGATTATTTCAAAGAAATAATTGCTATTAGTCAATTAATTAAACGTGTACTGGGGGTGGGGGAGCAGGGTGTGTGTGTATGTGTGCGTGCGTGCGTGCGTGCGTGCGTGCGTGCGTGCGTGCGTGCGTGCGTGCGTGCGTGCGCGCGCGCTCGTGCGTGTGTGTGTGTCCACCCGATGTTAAAAGGTTAACCCCTACAAATGCAGTAAAAGAAATATATATATATATATATATATATATATATATATATATATATATATATATATATATATATATATATATATATATATATATATATATATATATATTTGAGAGACAATGTTTTTTTATGTTGTTTATGTCTTATATAGCAATACAATCTTTGAAAGTTTGAAGTTAATCTAACTATGATTGCTATGACTGCAGCTATAGGTATAATACAGCTATTATTTTCCTAAGTACTGATTATATTGAAAATATTTTAACCGAAAATAATCGCCACATAAGCGAGCAAGCAATTTTAGTCGAATTGTTTTAAATTCTTCAGAAGTTTTCATAATGCGTTCATTGGAAACCGCCTTTCTCAGTACAGGGGAAGAACGTGGTTAAGATTAAACTTCAATTGGCCGCTTTGGGCAGGTTCCATTTCATCCTGCTTGTTATCTGTTAGCTGTCTAAATTGAGAAAATATTAATCAACTTGGAAAATGAGCTGAATTTGAAACAGGATGAATATTTTGAAATCTTTAGCAGTAATGATATATGTGTAAGCATTGATTTTTGTCAAACACAAAGACTAAATAATAACATTTCAAATGAAATGGGTTTAAACAACATAAAATGTGAATGGCCAAGAAAGTCCAGCCATAGTACAGGCCTGTTAGCCACACCTGATAATATGCGTTAATAGCAACAGCTTCTTTATAAACAAATGATTAGCAGGTCTAGCACCATCTTAACACCTCTTGTGCCAACCGAGCCAGTCATTCCAGCGGTAATTTTTCAAAAATACCGTTCTCTACCAACTAAAATCAGCTATGTAGTGGTCTTGAGGTATGCCTATTTGCATGCCAGGAGAAGTGTATTTTTGAATATTTACCACTGGAGTGACTGGCTCGGTAACCGAGCCAGTCATTCCAGCGGTAAGTGTCCAAAAATACCGTTCTCTTGGCCTTCAGATTGACACTGGCTAACAAAAAACTTAAATTGTATTTAACGTTACTCTTTTGATGGTCAAGCCACTCAAAATTCGAGTGGTAAATTTCGGAAATTAACCCGTCCCGTTATTTAAAATAATCTACACAAGACAACAAACGTGGGTTTCTTGCTTGGTATCAGTTGAAAGACGTCTCCGTTACCTTTAATATGATGGGTCTCTGGTAAGGCTAGGTACACAAATAAGAAAGGCACGTTCCTTTGAATTTCCCCTACCCCTAATTTGTCAGGTACGTCAAATATCAAGGTACCTTGGAAATCATCAAATTAAAAAAAATCGGAATATATTCAGCAACTAAGAATTTTCATTTCATATACTACATATATTGGAATATCTAAAAACAGCATCAGGTTGCTTGGCCTCTTTCGGGTGATTAAACACCCCAGTAGCTCTTGGACTAAATGTGTTTCCGACATAAAGGGAGGTGTCCATAGGCGCGTTTGCGTAGGCCTACACGTCAGTGTCTGGCGTACTGCTTACATATATTAGTAGGCGTTTTAGTCACGAGGTGTGTGTTCATATGTGCGTCATTATGCCATACATTTTCTACGACTTAATGGCGGTGTCCATCTGTCGTTGCGTCGGCACATTATGACGTGTGTTTATCATAAGGCCAAATGCCACTAGAGCGTAAATACGCGACGCGTTGCGTTTAACGTGAATGCACATTAACACGATGCGAATGTCGCCTGCGAAATTCACTAATTTACTCACATTAAAGTGACTGGTAATGTATGTCACATCGAAAAAATACACATATTAAATTACCATACCGCTAAAAGGTAACTACATGATGGTGATTCCAGTTCATCGAGTCGCTTATGATGACTTACAGATACAGGAACATGATGAAAGCAAAACGAAGATGGTGGTTGCACCGCATTAATAAACAAGAGCCATCAGAAGATGGGATATGCCACCCCACCCACCTGTCCCCCCCACCCCACCCCACCCACCCACTCATCCACCCCGGATACAAGCATTTCAGATATAAACACATCAAGTGTTGACATATAATTAATTCTACTAGACAATATCTTGAAAAACTAATCAATGACAATTGAAATCCTGACATTACATCTCTACCCATAATATATCCACTGAGCAAGATTTGCAATTGTGGATTCAAAACTCTTCAAGATTATGCCTGGACAAGAATCGTTTCAGGAATTTTAAGTTTGTCAGTGAAGATAACTCTGGGGAATGCAAACAGATTTTGATGAAACACGATCTTCTCACGTGGTATCCATCAGTCAAATTAGAACTGAAAATATCTGTCAGTGGGGATAACGCTGAGATAAATGAATAGATTTCACTGAAACCATGTCATTGCGCTGTGTTTCCATATACAACTGACCTTTCCGGTTTTAGCTATGCTAGCCAAGCTCCACCCACACCTCGCTCGTGTTGGGATCGATCGATCTCTGAACACCCTGACTATCAATTTCCAAAAAAAACCACACAGGTATGCTGTTGAATATTTTGAAACTAATTTGACTGTGTGATGTTGCTGCCTTAGGCAGCAACAGCGCCCAGTCAAATTAGTTTCAAAATATTCAACAGCATGTTTATTAAATAGGAAAGAATTACAAAGACCTACAATTCATACGTGTCGGACTATTTGAGATTTGATGACGGTCTATATGGAACCCTTTGTGACGTAATGATTGTAACGTCATCATATACGTGCTGAGCTGATTATGACGTCATACGAGGTCAGATGATGGATGGATACTTTGGAAAGGTGAATACCTACATAAGTTAACATGTTTTCAAAAAGTTAGCGAATACAATTTTAACACGATGTAAGAAATGGTCTGTTAAATATGTTGAACATAATTGGATTGGACGGATAAGGTAGCAGTGTCTTCCAAATATGTTCAAAATAATTCAATAGTATGTTTTATTTAGTTTTTTGGAAACATTCAGTTATTTTTAAGCTGCACTGTTAATATAACTGCGATTGTAGGTTTGGAATTCTTCGAGATCTAGTCCGGGCAAGACCGGGGTGGAGGGCTGGGGTGGGGAGTGATAAAAAAAAAAATACCCGGCACAGTACGGAACCATCGTTTGGTGATGGAATTAGAATTGAATGGGTATCGATTCATGGTATATTTCGACGTTTGTTGGAACACGTAGGACCAAGTATTGCCAAGCAGGACAAAAACTACAGATCTTCAATCTCAGTCAAAGTAAGACTAGTCATTTGTTTACGGTTCGTGACATTTTATGGACTTTAGTTCATCTGGCTCGACAGTAGTCCATGCCCATCAGTCCTCTATCGACCCACACATTGCCTGTCCGTCTAACCACAAACTCATCCATCCGCCCACCACCCACTCATTCCTCCTTCCCTCTCGCCGTCTCTCCTCCTCCATCCGCCCATCAGTCCGTCCATCTGCCCGCCCACCCACCCGTCAAACCACCGACCAATACATGCATGCATACAGGGCGTGGTGTTAAGGACTACCTACCCATCCGGAGCAAGCTAACACATTCATAACATCTAGAGGGAGACGCGATTGCGGGCAGTTCAATTGTTAGTTGCAGCAAAGACATTTCCGCTTTTTCGGCAATTTCATATTTTTAAAACTTGACTTCTGTCTTCAAAGCATGCGAGAGTTTCTTGAAAGTTTCGATTTGTGAAAGCACACATTTTTCCTCTTTGTCTATAGTTTAATTTGTGTTATATTCCGTTTTCTCGTGTTTGCGTTCGATAAATGAAAGCATCGCATTTCCTATAGAATCATCAAGTGTGTTGCGTTGTGAGGACAGAAACTTACCCTGACAATACTGTAAATAAAGGGAATAGTGAGGTTGATGTATGCTTGGATGTATGCAGCAGCAATGATCTATTTTCGGATTTTATAAGACGACTTGGCGAGTCAATCGACGGAAAAGCCCGAAACGCATTAGCGTGATTGCTAGCGCGACAGTGCGCGCGAGGGCAATAGTTATACTGCACGGTGGCCCAGAGTCGAATGCAGTACATATATGCATTTGTTTGGAATTTATCTAATTTTGCAATGTGATGCGTTCATTTATCTACAGCAAACACGAGCAAAATTAGTCTAAGAAAAATTTATAGATGAAGATGAGCACTTTGTGTTTTGACAACTAGAAACCCTCAATGAATTTTCGCCTACCCCGATGGAAGAAATCAAATTTAATGTAAATGAAATTGTCTCCAAACCGTAAACGTCTTTGCTGCAACCAACACCTGGAGAGTGTTCGCAGTCACAGCACCCTCCAGATACTCTATAGGGCAATGCTACTTTAACCTGCACTATCACCAATAATAAACTGATCAAAATTGTTGATTTCATCAAACATGATTTTGCTTTACTCTATTTATATCTACGGATTTGCAAAAACACATGCCCTAAGTATAACGACTTAAAGGATTGAAGCAAATTTAGGAATTTTTTTAAAATAGCAACTACATAAGGAGGCCGATGTATTCGCAATACAAATATGCAAACCATTTCCAACGAATTTTATTTAAATCTTTCCATTGATTACTCAACTTCATCCAATAGGCTAGCAAGAATGGCATCTTAAATCACATAGTGCGTCACCAACTACCGGACAATAGCCATGGACAATGTAACTGGTGTACAAATATTAAATGTATGTATGGATGGGTTGGTGGGTGGGTGGGTTATGATGGATGGATGGATGGATGGATGGATGGATGGATGGATGGCTGGGTGGTTGGATTGGTGGGTGGATGGGTGGGTGGGCGGGTGGGTGGGTGGGTTGATGGATGGATGGATGGATGGGATGGATGGATGGATGGATGGATGGATGGTTGGGTGGGTGGGTGGGTGGGTGGGTAGGTGGGTGGGTGGGTAGGTTGGTGGGTGGATGGGTGGATGGATGGCATGGATGGATGGGTGGATGGGATGGATGGGATGAATGGGATGGATGGATGGATGGGATGGATGGATGGATGGATGGGATGGATGGCTGGGTGGGTGGGTGGGTGGGTGGGTGGGTGGGTGGGTGGATGGGTGGATGGGTGGATGGGATGGATGGGATGAATGGGATGGATGGATGGATGGATGGGATGGATGGGATGGATGGGATGGATGGGATGGATGGGATGGATGGGATGGATGGGATGGATGGGTGGGTGGGTGGGTGGGTGGGTGGGTGGGTGGGTGGAAGGATGGGATGGGATGGGATGGGATGGGATGGGATGGGATGGGATGGATGGGATGGATGGGATGGATGGATGGATGGGATGGATGGGATGGATGGGATGGATGGGATGGATGGGATGGATGGGATGGATGGGTGGGTGGGTGGGTGGGTGGGTGGAAGGATGGGATGGGATGGGATGGGATGGATGGATGAATGGATGGATGGATGGATGGGTGGGTGGGTGGATCGATGGATGGATGGATGGGTTGGTGGGTGGGTGGGTGGCTGGGTGGGTGGGTTGGTGGATGGATGGATAGAGCTGTGAGTGGGTCTGTGGGTGGGAGGGTGCCTGGGTGGGTGGGTGGATGGATGGATGGGTGGCTGGCTGGATGGGTTGGTGGTTGGGTGGGTGAGTGGGTGGGTAGGTGGGTGGGTGGGTGGGTGGGTGGGTGAGCGCGTGGGTGGGTGGTTGGACTGATGGGCATTGACTATTGCCGAGGCAGATGAACTAAGTTCATAAAAATGCCACGAACCTTTAGACAAATGGCTGGGTTTTTTTTGGCTGAGATAGAACATCTGATGTTTGTAATCTGCTTACTCTTCCTACTTGTTCCAGCAACTGCTGAAACTGGCTTCTGCAATCTCGGTAATATATCAGTAATCGATCTTCATACAGTTTTATGTCCATTAACAAACGATGGTACTCTCCGTACTGTGGACGTTTTTTAAAATTAATACTGTGCACCCCTCGCTTTACAATCATCGTTTGTCTGTATCTGTATGTGTATGGCACCGTGAACAACATATCTGCATCACACGATGAACTCGATGAACTAGAATCACCCATCATTTAGTTACCTTTTAGCGAAATGGCAATTTAATGTTTATTTTTTTTTCCGGTGTAAAATGCATTACCTGTCGCTTTAATGTTACGCGCATTAAGATCACGCGAATTTCGCGCACTAATCACTGTAACATTCGCATCGTGGTAATATGTAGGGACATTTATTTAGCCACGCGTTTAAAAGATATATATGATTTTAACATGGATGAAACTCATTAGAATGCGTATTGGCGCGGCGATTTATTGCAACGGGTTGTTAAGGTACTAGGAAGCTTTAATTCACCTGTCTAGAGTATCCATCCATTATCTGATCCCGTATGCCGTCATACTCAGCTCAGCACGTCTATGATGACGTCACAATCATTACGTCACAAAGGGTTCCATATAGACCGTCATCAAATCTTAAACAGTCCGACACGTTGTATGAATTGCATGTCTTTGTAATTCTTTGCTATTTACTAAACACGCTGTTGAATATTTTGAAAGTAATTTGACAGGGCGCTGTTGCTGCCATGGTCAGCAACAGCACCCAGTCAAATTAGTTTCAAAATATTCAACAGATTATTTGTATAGTTTTCTTGAAATCGATAGTCAGGGAGTTCAGAGATCGATCGATCCCAACACGAGCGTAGTGTCGGTAAAGCTTAGCTAGAGATGGGCGGAGCATAGCTAAAAATGGAAAGATCCATTAGCGTGCATATTCTAACCCGTCCTGAAATCTTGCAAACTGTCATTTGAGAAATGCTAAACTCTCGCGAGAATACCTTTGGCCGGGAAATAAAATGTACGTTCATGACATGTGACCTTCTATACGTGTAAAAACGTCATGCCTAAGACGCTATGTCTTTGCATTAGTGGAATTTCTGAAGTCGTAGGCCAAAGGATTTTTAATGCCAACGCGATTGCGAAAAAATACGCCTATAGTAGTCCAGTCAAATTAGGGTTGGCCCACAACTATTTGCAACAGTTATGAAACCACTTTTACTTTGTCTACTTAGGTCTTAGAAATAACGTATAAAAAATCTAATAAAATATTTTGAGCGAAACATGTTGAATTCACGATGGATGCCAAGATGGCCACACCCGATATACTATGGCATATATCTCGAGGACGGTTAATTTTAGACCATTTACATGTATTACGAGTAAATAGATTCATGCCCCAATCTCCCGAATTATGTTGTCTTCTGCAGCCCATGACCACGCTATGACGTCACAGCTTAACAGTTGAAACTGAAGTTCGATGCTTGCCAACCATTTCTACATCCACTCACGATAGTGGAGTGGCTTACGTCCAAATCTAAGTGATATCGTGACCTGCTGGAACAAAGCACCAAATTTGGCACAGATGTAGTTTTTAGAGGGGGCTGCCAAATATTAAAGATCAAGGTCACGCTGAGGTCAAGGTCAAAGGTCAAATTATTGGTTTTTCATATTTTCCCAGGAATAACTGTGCTATTATGTAACAAAGCACCAATCATGGCACAGAAGTACTTTAGGATAATAAGAAACACTCTTAGAGAGGGATGCCAATTTTTAAAGGTAAAAAAAAAATTATGTGGAATTTTTTTATCTTTTACCAGGAATGGCTGTGAGATGACGTAATAAAACATCATTTTGGCATAGTATAGTATTTTAGTATAATATAAAAAATTAGAGGTACTTACCAAATATTGAAAGTCAAGGTTACAATACAGTCAAGGTCAAAGGTCAAACTGTGTGGAGGTTACAGATTTTTTTCATGGAATGGTCGCAATATGCTGTAATATACCATTAAAACTCGGTTCAGATGTACATTTGGACAGTATAAAATTTAAAAATGTGTTTATTGATATGCATAGCTTTCTATAGTTTGAAAAGAACAAGTGTCTGAAAATAAACCACAGCGTAGCGCACAGCATAACACAATTAAATTCATAACGGCTGTGAATTTCTAATAGAGTGAAAACCTTTAAATAAGCAATTAAAATAAATAGCAAAACATTAATGCAGTCATTCCACATAAGAACGATCTACAGACACGTTTAAGATTGCCATGGAATCAGATTAAAACGCAAAATTGACGTAATTTAATTGAAACATCAATTGCGAGATGCATAAGCATACAATAGCATCGGTATTCATTTGATTTTTATAATAATGCACGGCCCGGGGGTAATTTTATAAACTGTTATTCAATTTAAAATGAAAACGCGTTATCGCTTAGATTAGATTCAGATTCAGATTCAGATTCATTTATCTTGATATAAAATGTACAATTAGTAAACACACAACAGGTGGTCCACCAAAGGCAGAGCGTATATATACGTTGGACCCCTACATAGAACAATATATATATATATATATATATATATATATATATATATATATATATATATATATATATATATATATATATATATATATATATATATATATATATATATATATATATATATATATATATATATATATATATATATATATATAAATATATATCTATATATATATATATATATATATATATATATATATATATATATATATATATATATATATATATATATATATATATATAGATATATATTTATATATATATATATATATATATATGTATATATATATATATATATATATATATACATATTATACATGAAGGACTGACACTATAAAATACATGACACTATTAGTTCAGGTTTAACCTAGTCCTAAAAGACGAACAAGAGACATGGGACATGGGACAGAACGACAAGGTACACCTACATGTACATAGGTGTGCTTATCTTGCTAATTAAAATGATTATTATTATTATTATTATTATTATTATCATTATTTGTTTTGGTGACTGGGTGCAAGTATGATAATGCCATCATATGGTGGTGTGGGTTTTTTGTAGGTTTTTGATTACAATTCTCTCATTGTCGTCTGCTATCATGTCTTATACAGTTGTATAAATTGATGGGAATTTTCGCCTGGTAGTTGCTGGTGACTAAATTCTGCGCTATCAATATAATAGACTGTTTGAAGCTTATATATTAGACCTTCCCGACAGAATGGACTGGACAATTGCATAATATGTGGAACGGACGATGACATATTAAAATGTCCCGCATCCAGACAAGACGGTAAAGGTCTACAATCATATGAGGACTTTATGAAAAACGTAGAAGGTTTCATAAAGTTACATTTAATGCCTGTTGATGTATGTTTTCCTGAAATCGTTAATGCTAATGACCTTCATGCCACCAAGGCAAAGTGGCACCTTAATTGTCAGCTTAAATTTGCTAGTTCAAAACTGCAGCGAGCTCAAGAAAAACATGACAAAAAGAGAAATATTGAACAGTGTGGGGATGATATCGTACAAAGAAAATCAAAACGCACCATCCCCTCTGATGCGTCTAAACACTCAGATAGGTGTATCTTCTGTAAGCAAACAGAAGGGGTACTTCATATGTGTAGTACATTAGAACTGGGCATCTCGCTTAGAGAACAGGCAACGGAAATGCAAGACACAGATCTGTTAGCCACACTTGCAGGTGGTGATTTGGTTACCATTGATGCAAAATATCACAAGCATTGTATGAATATGTTTAGAAATCGCTACAGAAGTATACAAAGAGTCCAATCAGTCCCATTAAGGCTTACTGAGCAGAAAATGACCGAGTCGAGGGTATTTGCTGAACTTGTATCATTCATTGAAACCAGTTTGGAAGACGGTGTTTTTATATTCAGATTAGCAGACTTGCATAAAATGTATGAAAATCGGCTTACATCATTAGGGCTTCAAAAATCAATAAACAAAGCCCGGTTAAAGAACAGGCTTATGTTGCACTATCCCAATGACTGCCAGGAACAAACAGATGGCAAGAACACACTTCTCGTCTTTAGCGAAGGTCACCAAATGCTGCTGAAAGAAACACTTGAAATGCGTAATTTCGATAAAGATGCCCTGTCAATGGCACATGTAGCTAAAATCATATGGAAGGAAATGTTTGAGACAGAATTTCCCAAATTCTCAGGTAGTTTTACTACAGATTGTCAAAACAGTTCAGTGCCAAATTCCCTCAAAGGTCTGGTTTCGATGCTGCTGTATGGGTCTAATATCACAGAGCAGAATGCTGGCAACTCGCATGCATGCCTTACTATAAGCCAACTAATCAGGTTCAACTCTAAGCAAAAGGCTAAGGGAGCAGAAAGGCCACGTCATCGCAAGGATAAAGAGACCCCATTGCCATTATATATAGGTCTGAATGTACACACACAAACCCGAGGTAAAAAAATTGTGAATCAACTTCATGAACTTGGTGTCAGTGTGACCTATAAGCGTGTATTAGAACTGGAAGACTGGCTCACAAATGCAGTTTGTCAACGGTTTAATGAGGAAGACTTAGTATGGCCTGCACAAATCCGTGAGGGTGTGTATGTAACAGGAGCCCTTGATAATTTAGACCAAAATTCCACGTCACAAACAGCTGAAGGGTCTTTTCATGGAACGAGTATTAGCTTGTTCCAGCTCCCTGCACAGTCTAATTCTGGAATATCTAGACCACCCATCACAGTTCCACCTCCAGTGTGCACCAAAAACCCTCCTCTCCCGGACAACTACCGCATAGTTCCAGCTGTAGCATGCAACACCAATCTTTTAACTGTTCCAGAGGCACATGTTGTAGATGACATCCCTGACATGTTAAATACAGCAGTTGAACAAGAGAACCACTGCTTAGGACAGAGAATGCCACTGCTAGATAAAGACAAACTTGAAACATCGTCGTGTCGTG
>CM067369.1:165984325-166097766 GCA_034401795.1 Chaetoderma sp. LZ-2023a | reverse complement strand
GGCCCGGGGGTAATTTTATAAACTGTTATTCAATTTAAAATGAAAACGCGTTATCGCTTAGATTAGATTCAGATTCAGATTCAGATTCATTTATCTTGATATAAAATGTACAATTAGTAAACACACAACAGGTGGTCCACCAAAGGCAGAGCGTATATATACGTTGGACCCCTACATAGAACAATATATATATATATATATATATATATATATATATATATATATATATATATATATATATATATATATATATATATATATATATATATATATATATATATATATATATATATATATATATATATATATATATATATATATATATATATATATATATATATATATATATATATATATACATATTATACATGAAGGACTGACACTATAAAATACATGACACTATTAGTTCAGGTTTAACCTAGTCCTAAAAGACGAACAAGAGACATGGGACATGGGACAGAACGACAAGGTACACCTACATGTACATAGGTGTGCTTATCTTGCTAATTAAAATGATTATTATTATTATTATTATTATTATTATTATCATTATTTGTTTTGGTGACTGGGTGCAAGTATGATAATGCCATCATATGGTGGTGTGGGTTTTTTGTAGGTTTTTGATTACAATTCTCTCATTGTCGTCTGCTATCATGTCTTATACAGTTGTATAAATTGATGGGAATTTTCGCCTGGTAGTTGCTGGTGACTAAATTCTGCGCTATCAATATAATAGACTGTTTGAAGCTTATATATTAGACCTTCCCGACAAAATGGACTGGACAAATTGCATAATATGTGGAACGGACGATGACATATTAAAATGTCCCGCATCCAGACAAGACGGTAAAGGTCTACAATCATATGAGGACTTTATGAAAAACGTAGAAGGTTTCATAAAGTTACATTTAATGCCTGTTGATGTATGTTTTCCTGAAATCGTTAATGCTAATGACCTTCATGCCACCAAGGCAAAGTGGCACCTTAATTGTCAGCTTAAATTTGCTAGTTCAAAACTGCAGCGAGCTCAAGAAAAACATGACAAAAAGAGAAATATTGAACAGTGTGGGGATGATATCGTACAAAGAAAATCAAAACGCACCATCCCCTCTGATGCGTCTAAACACTCAGATAGGTGTATCTTCTGTAAGCAAACAGAAGGGGTACTTCATATGTGTAGTACATTAGAACTGGGCATCTCGCTTAGAGAACAGGCAACGGAAATGCAAGACACAGATCTGTTAGCCACACTTGCAGGTGGTGATTTGGTTACCATTGATGCAAAATATCACAAGCATTGTATGAATATGTTTAGAAATCGCTACAGAAGTATACAAAGAGTCCAATCAGTCCCATTAAGGCTTACTGAGCAGAAAATGACCGAGTCGAGGGTATTTGCTGAACTTGTATCATTCATTGAAACCAGTTTGGAAGACGGTGTTTTTATATTCAGATTAGCAGACTTGCATAAAATGTATGAAAATCGGCTTACATCATTAGGGCTTCAAAAATCAATAAACAAAGCCCGGTTAAAGAACATGCTTATGTTGCACTATCCCAATGACTGCCAGGAACAAACAGATGGCAAGAACACACTTCTCGTCTTTAGCGAAGGTCACCAAATGCTGCTGAAAGAAACACTTGAAATGCGTAATTTCGATAAAGATGCCCTGTCAATGGCACATGTAGCTAAAATCATATGGAAGGAAATGTTTGAGACAGAATTTCCCAAATTCTCAGGTAGTTTTACTACAGATTGTCAAAACAGTTCAGTGCCAAATTCCCTCAAAGGTCTGGTTTCGATGCTGCTGTATGGGTCTAATATCACAGAGCAGAATGCTGGCAACTCGCATGCATGCCTTACTATAAGCCAACTAATCAGGTTCAACTCTAAGCAAAAGGCTAAGGGAGCAGAAAGGCCACGTCATCGCAAGGATAAAGAGACCCCATTGCCATTATATATAGGTCTGAATGTACACACACAAACCCGAGGTAAAAAAATTGTGAATCAACTTCATGAACTTGGTGTCAGTGTGACCTATAAGCGTGTATTAGAACTGGAAGACTGGCTCACAAATGCAGTTTGTCAACGGTTTAATGAGGAAGACTTAGTATGGCCTGCACAAATCCGTGAGGGTGTGTATGTAACAGGAGCCCTTGATAATTTAGACCAAAATTCCACGTCACAAACAGCTGAAGGGTCTTTTCATGGAACTAGTATTAGCTTGTTCCAGCTCCCTGCACAGTCTAATTCTGGAATATCTAGACCACCCATCACAGTTCCACCTCCAGTGTGCACCAAAAACCCTCCTCTCCCGGACAACTACCGCATAGTTCCAGCTGTAGCATGCAACACCAATCTTTTAACTGTTCCAGAGGCACATGTTGTAGATGACATCCCTGACATGTTAAATACAGCAGTTGAACAAGAGAACCACTGCTTAGGACAGAGAATGCCACTGCTAGATAAAGACAAACTTGAGAAAGATGACTTCATTGCATGGGCTGCTCATCATGCTGATCGTCAGCCAGATAACCAGATCTACCTGGGATAAGTGTTCTGTTGCCTCTGTTCTATGAGAAAGCAGCTACAATGGCCATGATTAAACATGGGATGGAAACGGTTAAACTTGTCATCCAAAAACGAAACCCTTGGCAAGTACCAGTACTGGTTGGTGATCAACCAATTTACGCTCTGGCAAAATATGCACAGTGGAATTGGCCACAAACCATAGGTGAATCTAGATATATAGTCGTAATGGGTGGTCTACACACAGAGATGGCATTGTGGAGGGTAGTAGCAGACGTCTTGGAGGGATCAGGGTGGTGTGTAGCACTGAGTGAACATGGTGTTGCCACTGCCAGAACTGCAGACTCCTTCCTCAAGGTGGCGCACCTCCATAGGGCACGGCATGCGCATCAAGTAACTGTCATGGCTCTTGCAAAATTACAACATGATGCTGTCAACACAATGTGCAATCCAGGAGATGTGCCCGTTGAGGACTGGAAAGTAGAAATGATACGTAACAGCCCAACCTTTGAGTTCTGGGATAAAGTCTTGCATCTTGAACTGTTGGTGCTGGTTTTTGTTCGATCGCACAGGGAAAGAAACTTTGCCCTATATATACAAGTGCTTGAAGTACTAGCACCATGGTTTTTTGTGCTTGACCACACAAATTATGCCAGATGGTTGGCTACCAGTTCACATCAGAGATATGAAGGTTCTCCCACAAGAAATACGAAATGAGTTTGAGGCTAATTGGGTGTTCATGACGGGTAAGCAAAAGCTCTCGAGCATGCCTCTCGACTAAGCACGTGAGCAAAGTAATGACAGATTGAAAGGATCCGGTGGTGTCATTGGCCTGACTGAAAATCCTGTTGCTCTAAAGTGATGGATGATAGCAGGACCTGAACGGGCCACGATCCTCACAGAGTTTGATGAACTGTATCACGTTCACTGATTAACCACCCACCAGCCATGAACAGGGGCATTCAACACAAGAAACATTCCAGAATCAGGCTAACAATAGGTGCAACACCATATTGGCGATGGGTAACCCATTTATGGATAAGTCAAATGAACTCATGACTCTGAACACACACGATTGTATGGATGGCACAGTTGTATTGGCATTGCACACGATGGAGACATCGGTTAATGAGCAATATTCAAACTATGTCAAGGATGCGCCTGTTGAAAGGAAAGAATCAATCCATAGGGCCATAAAAAGAATCATCTTCAAGCGTTCTCACGACACTAGTGGGAACTCAAAGGCAAAACAACAATTCCAAGAAATAAAAAATGACTGCAATCTATTCAGTCAGCAATTCATCGCTGCACAAGTCCGCAGCACAAAGCTGGATGAATTTTTTACACTTGAAAATCACCCATGGCCACCAGCATTGTCTTTACATGGAAGACTCCGTCCACCAAGCAACAAAGCAGAGCTACTGCATTGCATTGATCCAGCTGTCTAAGCAGAAACACCATCTCACTTTGATACCAAAGTATTTGATGGTGCTGCCATAGTACATGTCTTGCCACAGGAAAGTGCATCTACTTTCGGCGAATATAGTCACACAGTTTTCATCCCATGGACAGAGAGACAACTTACAAACTGTTCCAGAATTGACATAGTTTGGGACACTTATAACTGTGACAGCCTGAAAACAACCACTTGAGAAAAACTAGGTAAAGGGGTTCGGAGAAAGGTGTCCCTCAATGGTAAGTTACCACCTTGCCTTGCTGGTTTCCTTCAGGATTCTAGAAACAAGGAAGAGCTATTTGCTCTGCTGACAGAAGATGTAGTGAATCATGAATATCCACATACCAAACGCCCGACAGTGCAGTCAAATCACTCCAATATCACAATGGGAGAGAGTGATCACGATGAGGCAGACAGTAGAATATGCCATTTGAATGATGCTCTTAAAGAGGGTGCAACTTCTATCCTCGTTAGAACCGTGGATACTGATGTGATTGTGATTCTGGTTGGAGTTGTCCATGATCTTATACAGTGTCATCCAGATATGCAGCTATGGGTTGGCTTTGGTACCAGAAAACAGTACCGACATTATGATGTTAATTCAATCTGCCAGGAACTTGGTGAGGACAAAGCTCGTGCTCTACCATTTTCCCATGCCTTCTCTGGTTCTGATACAACATCACAGTTTAGCGGTAAAGCCAAGAAATCTGTTTGGAAGACATGGAAAGCATATCCCACTGCCACAGAAGCATTCATCATCACACCACTGTCTGCATTTGTTCCACTAGACATTACATCTCCAGTATTTAGAATAATAGAAAGATTTACCATTGCCCTGTAGGTGGGGCTTAGAATACACCTTCCGTATCCTCTGCGTGTCGTAAGAGTCGACTAAAGGAGGTAAGGGTGAGGTAACCCTGACAGAAACCTCGAGTGCTGAAGACGGAGGTTCCAGGCCGCACGGCGCACTCTAATAAACCTTGGATACACGCACTTAACGCATATGATCATGTCGATAGTCACTTAAAAGGACTGGCGGTATGATCAGCGAACGAAAAGAAGAAGAAGAAGAAGAAGAAGAAGAAGATTTACCTGTATCATGTATGACAACACTACTCCACATGTTGATGTGAATGAGCTTCGACAGGAGCGATTTACAAGGAGAGTGAAGATGATGGAGAAGCTTCCTCCCTCTCAAAATGCACTGCTCCAACATGTTAATCGATGTCTATACCAAGCCAGTATTTGGAGAGGAAGTTTGAATCCAAAGATATCTGCCCCTACTCCTGAAGGCTTTGGGTGGACCAAAGGAGACACTGGGTGGTGCCCATTGTGGACAACTCTACAAGCTGCCGCGGTTAGCTGCAGATAATTAATCAAGTGTGGATGCAAGGCCACGTCTAGTTGTTCAAAGAATTGCCAGTACAGGAATGCAGGTCTCGCATACACAGTATTGTGCCTTTGTCATGGCAATTGTGAGACAAATTGACTTTGATTGACTGACTTTGAAACCACGCATGTAGTCTCAGTGTAATTGCCATGATGGGAATTACACAACTGAACATAAAACCGTTGGTTTAGACGGCACGTTTATGTTTCTATTTTGGAAATAAGACCCCACCACAATTTTACATTTTGACATTGACCTTAGTTTGGCAACCCCTCTAGAGAGATTTGCATTATGCTAAGCCGTGTTGTGCACATTTTCCAACCTCAGAATACAACTGTACCTTTTAAATTAACAGTTTCCGCATTTATTTATAATGGGAGGGGCCAAGACCTCAAATTATCCTTTTGAACAATGAACCCAGGAACAGCACTGACTAAGGTACGTCAGTACACAAAACTGGCTTTGATACAGCATGTCATAGTAATTCTATGTAAAATATGAAAACAACACACAATTTGATCTTTGACCTTGCCCCTAGACGTGACCCTAACCATTAAACCTTAGCAGGCCCATCTGAAAGGTTATGCATTGTACTATGGTACATTTGTGTCAAAACCTGTGCTTTTTGCAGCAAGTTACACACATTCCCTGGGAAGAAATATAAAAAATCCCACATAATTCATCTTTGACCTTGACCGCTGCATGACCTTTACATTTAGACTTTGGCAGCCCACTCAAAAAATGTTTGTATTGTCCTCTAATACATCTGTGCCAAATTTGGTGCTTTGTTATAGTGTGTCACGGTCATTCCATTGGGAAAATATGAAAAAACCCATAATTTGACATTTGACCTTGACCTCTGCGTGACCTTGACCTTTAAAATCTGGCAGCCCCCGCCAACATTTTTTGTATTTCCCTCAAGTACATCTGTGCCAATGCAATCACTGTTATTTTGCGTATTTAGGTCTTGGTGGTGATGTGTAAAAATCTATTAAAACCCTTTGTGTGGAGCATGTTGAATTCAAAATGGCTGCCAATATGTCCGCTAATCGAGGGTAATAGCGCTTATATCTTGAGAAGGGTTCATATTAGGCCACCTAAACGTATTACGAGTAGATCTCTAATCTACCGAAAAATGACGTCTGCTGCAACGCATGACCAATCTATGACATCACAACCCAACAGTTGACACTGAAGTTCGATATTAGGCCACCTAAACGTATTACCGGTAGATAGAAACATGTCTGCAATCTACCGGAAAATGACGTCTGCAGCAACCCATGACCAATCTATGACATCACAACCCAACAGTTGACACTGAAGTTCGATATTAGGCCACCTAAACGTATTACGAGTAGATAGAAACATGTTTCCAACCTACCGAAAAATGGCGTCTGCTGCAATGCATGACCAATCTATGACATCACAACCCAACAGTTGACACTGAAGCTCGATGTTTGCAAACCATTTCTACAGTTACTGGCAGTGTTTAGTTCCCATTATCATCCAAGCCATCATTTGACATGTTTAGACAAATACCCGGGCATTCAGAATAAGCTGCGAAACAATCAATTCCACTCGCGGCGCATAGTTCCACAGCCTGACTTCCCGGTGCATCTCACTCGTTGGATAAGGGACTGCGGGGCAGGGTCAACGTCTGAGAGTAGGTCTACTCGTGCCATTTCTCCTTCAGAAAGTTTCCAGCCACATTCCCCAGCCTCCAAGATATTTCACTTCCACTGTTGGATCTGATGAAACACTCAGTGGCTGTGGTAATTCATCATCGCAGATGTTGGTGGAAACATGTTTGGGTGGGTGACTTTTTTCTGACTGTAACAGGTTCCTAGCAACTTTGAAATTGAGATCCTGGGAATTCATGGTCCAATGTGCTAAAATATATTCAAACGGGTGTTCAGAGTGTATGTGGCGCTTAACCATTAACACTCTGATATCAAAATTTTCAAATTAAATTAAAAGACGAATTGGTGTACATTTCTCAACAAAGTTGCTTAAAGATGTTGCTGTTGTAGACAGCACCATCGTCCACTAAAATTGTTGAAAGACATGCACCAGTTTCCTGATTACTGACACAGTAAAGAAGAGTAATCCGAGATTGCAGACCCTCACCTTCCCGTCTTTTGTCACGGTGTACATTTTTTTCATTCTTCCGGGTAATTCGGAATCTCCGGACCTTTTAGGTTTCGTTCGGAGCACAATCCAATGTTGCGGAATCATAGTGTAGGGTTCCACTATTACTTGTGCTGAAATGTGAGCCTAATCGGACCAATAGTTTCCAAGATATTCACAGATCCGGAAGTTGATCCAATCCCGCTCGGGGTTCTTTCATTCGGATCATGGCCGACGTCTGGGAATCCTATTGCACGGCAAGTTACTTCGCTGTACTAGGATTTGAACGACATCGAATTAGCAGTTTTAGAGATACACCTCTGGATACAGGCAGACAGACAGGCAAGCAGACCGACAGACAGACAGACAGACAGACAGACAGACAGACAGACAGACAGACAGACAGACAGACAGACAGACAGACAGACAGACAGACAGACAGACAGACAGACAGACAGGAAGGCAGGCAGGCAGGACAGACAGGCAGGCAAGCAAACAGGCATATACACGCACGCACGAACGCACGCACGCACACACGCTCGCACGCACGCACGCACGCACGCACGCACGCACACATGGATGGACGGACGGACGGACGGACGGACAGACGTTATTACAATACCCCTTTCTCACTACGTGGCGAGGGCAAAGATAAACTTTTGACAACAGAGTGGTAAGGGTTAATTAGAAATGTGCGTGACATAGCTAGAAATCAATCCTTTAATTTCACCAAGTGTTAACTTTAGCTTAAATACGCTTGTCACAGAGTTATATTCATTCAAGCACGCAATACCTGAAAGCTTTACTGCCATGACAAATGCTATATTAGAGGGCATGTTGTGAGGTACTTCCCCAAGATAAACAACATGGAGCGAGGAACAATGGTAATAGCTAGAATTACACCAGACTGGGACGTTAAACGCGAGACCACAAACAGAGATTGCTTCTTGTATCCTATAAAATTAATATATAAACGGGAATTCCCATTAGTGATTCAATTTATATAAAGTCACGAACCTATAAATTACACGCAAACCTGTCTATAACGGACACCTACTGTTGGGGACAGGTCTTGATGGTTATAGAAAAGATTGCAGTTTTATGGCCATTGGTCGTACGGAACCTCAAACCTTTGGTCACAAATGCTCGAATGAGTTGCTTTAATTGAGCTGCTGCCTTTAATTTATTAGTTAAACGAGAACTTACTTGAAAGAGGAAGTTGGATGTTTGACTGTAATTCTAGCCAATCGCCACAGGAAGCCGGAGTTACATGAGAGACGTGTTATGACTTGCTGAGATCAGTCTTCAAAGATAAATTGAGTGCACAGCACAGTAATCCGAAATTATGGTGGGACAAGAAAAGTTCCCAGCTGAAATCTCAAACTATGACCTCTTTTCTAGAGGTGGGCATGTAACTCCGGCTTCCAGTGGTGATTGGCTAGAATTACTGTCAAACATCCTACTTCTTCTTTCAGGTAAGTTCTCGTTTGACTAATAAATTCTAACCAATCACCACTCAGTCAGCCGGAATTCCACGAGACTTCAAAGCTGTGGGTGCACTCAATACTATAAATTCCATGTAATAAATTGTTCACAATTATGATAACATGAACTGAACAATTAACAGATTTGATAATCATCCTTCTGAAAACTTACATCTTTATAATATATTCAATAGTTTGTTATAAAACTTTTAAACACTCATTATCAACCTATTGTACAGATTTAAGTTATGGAATTTTCAAACCATCTCAATGGACAGCAAAAATGGTCTACTGCAATTTCTGTCTATTGTATTGTCTATAGATATTTATATTAATCCATGCCAGTATCATAGTTATTTTCAGCCTTCGATATATAGTGTCTCTACATACTGCCTTATCGTCTTCATGAATAATTTTGTGTTAGTATCTTTCTTAGGTTCTTAATTCTCTCTGAATATGATGGCAATGCATTGCAAATTATACACCCGGGCGAAATTGATTTATACGCAAGCAAAATAGTCGCGTTCTAATAATGGTCGCTTAAAGTTCCTAAATTGCTTCCTCAAGAGATTGCTGTATAAAAATATCATGTATTTTACTCACAGTGCAGGTTTATCTAAACTTTTCGACCGCAGCAAGTAAACTTTCCCCGGGACGTCTTCAGAGCTGGTTGATGTACCCCGCACCGTTAAGATTGATTATGTATCTTCGTCTACATTAAACAACCACCGCTTATGATCGGGTTGTTATCAACTTCCATCCGTACCATCGGTGTATGGGAACTTTCGTCACAGCAGTAATGTTATTGTATCTCGTGCTGACTACTCGTTAGACATTCTATATTGTGATTACAGTCCTGAGTTCGATCCGCTCCCGTTAATTAGTTAAGTCTCGTGTACGGGAGCCTCCCTTGCGGGGATACCTCTGTGGACCTACGAGTCTGTGTGTTGCCTCCACAAGCCCCATGTTTAAAAGTTCATCAGGCTGCCTCTATGTCTTATATATTCGTATCCTCATCACTTTTATCTAGCATACTCGATGGTCTGTTTAGTTAAAACTATTGTATAGACTTAGTTTAATTAGGTCACCAAATCAAATCTTGTAAGTACATAGATCACGAAATTGCTATGGACAGGCATACTGGTGACACAAACTCTTGGGATGAGACTTTTGTGTTTAATGTTCGCGACGATGGTCGCACAGCCCCACCAGAACAATTGAGTTCCACCGGCCTTAGGAGCTGGTCTTTGTTACCCGTAGGGCAGTATCATACAGGATCCGTCACCCTGAGACTGGAAGCTAACCAGCATCATCATTCGTCATGCACTTGCGGCACGGCGAGTCGACATCAGACACCGGACGGCCCGACACTACCCTGCAAGCTACAAGTGGTGCCTGATGTGGGGCTCGAAGAACATCATTATTAATGCGCAGCGAACTCATGCCCACACCGTCTAATGAGCTTAGTTCTATACCATCTCCATTTAGCTACGACTCCCTCGATCAGGAGCTAGCATCATACGATGGATTCCAGGCTCACATGCTCACCGACTATGCCAGAAATTCACCAGCGGGATCAACAACACCGCAATATAACCTGTTTTCACCTGTCAGTGACGGCACCTTTCAGGATGCCTCACAGGCGGGAACAGAGTTTAGAACCATGTCGGACGTCCACGACAGGTTAACTTCATCAGGGCCGAATCGTGGACGATCACGACAAAGACCTGATTACGGGAATATACATAATCCTTTAGACTACTATCGTTCACCCGTGTAATCTATGGGAACCATATGGCCGGGTGACAATCCATATTACAGACAACCTTCTAATGCAATGCTATGCTCGAGGGGAGCACCGCAGCATCATCGGGAGGAATCGGCACCACCTTTTCGCCGGTACATCAGTCATGCTACACCCCACAACCGTCAGCCGATGGCACCACCGCCATATGAGGAATATCAGTCCACATCCCAAGGTGAACGTCCGCGTAATCTTCATAATATCCCGCGTCCCGTCCATAGACCCATGCCAGTTTATGGTTCTACAATGAGGCAGGATTTACTGTATTGGAGTATGCGTGTTCTCGCTCCTCGGCATCGGCATCGACGGGAAACACCAACACCACCACCACCATCACCTGCACAACGACCAGCCTCTGAATACTCATCAGTCTCGCAGATACCACCACCACCCGGATTTCAACCACTTCATTCTTCCCGTGGTCTTGGCTGAGTCATTCTCCCTCCCAAATTTAGTGGGGAGAATGACTGGAACTACTACAAAATACAGTTCGAGATAATAAGTCTGACTAACCGCTGGAAGGATCAGCAAATGGGTGAATATCTCGCCGCAAAGCTTTCTGGAAAAGCCCTTTAAGTTCTTGCGGATCTCGGGACTGACTACACACCCACCTACACCCAATTGGAACGAGCACTAATGGAGCGATTTGGCGACATAGCTCTTGGAGAAACAAGTCATCTACAACTAAAAAATCTCCGACGACACGCGGGTGAAACTCTTCTGGAGTTAGCTAGTCGAATCAGAAGGCTAGTCACCCACGCATATCCTAGCACCAACATAGATGGCATAATACATCTGCATCTAGACACCTTCATCGATGCATTAAGCGGTGAACCCGCCCTGAAAGAAAAACTATTTCTTGGCGACCACAGGAGTTTGGCCCAATTAACGGCAACCGCAGTCTGAATAGAAAGCTTTCTGGAGCGGGAAAAGAGTAGCCGACGCCAACTTCACCCTATCAACGAGATAGATGGTGCATCTATCGCCACACCCACTAATGCTACCCCCAGATCATCAACACCAACCGCAACAACATCACCACCAGCAACTGTACAAAATTCAAATCAGAATCAAGCACCTGGAGGAACGCGGCATGCCTGTAGAGGAAGCTACAATGGGGCGCCCGGGCACGAGAACCAGTGAAACAATAACACCAACGGCAACATGAAGGAACGCATAGATGAGATCAACAAACACATCTCTGCATTAACTAATTTAGTGACCACACTTAGCACGAACCTCGCCACCACTCACTACAGGACAACCAACACCACCCACACCGCACTTACACCAAACACCTGTTTCGGAAGCGGTCAGCCAGGCCATTGGAGGGAACGGTGTCCTAAGCGACCTCCTTCAATAACGCATGCCCCTGACTGCAGCACACCACAACAGGAGAATCCGTCAAACACTTAAGGGCACCGAAAGGCGAGTCACCTCGGTGCCCGTATTCGCTTCCAGGCTCAACTGTGGCCTTCATACAACAATGTTCGGTGGCCAACTATTACTAACCAAATTCAGCTTTTACGTGCAGACGGGATGAACGATCCCCCCAAAGGATTCCAACATCACCGTCTTATGTAATTCTCAGTATGCTGAATTAGTAGTTGCCGCTTTATTTATGTGGGCCTTCTTCTATGCTTATCTATTATTTAGTTTTTAGTGACAAGAACTATTTTAGGCCACTAATGGCGGGTGTCTACCTAGATGTTAGATACGGCTGTCACTGAGAACGGATGCCCTAAGACATTAATACTGAAGACAGCGCTCATACATGTTACCCAGTAAGATCTCCGAACTGGATAAGAATCCGGACATCCTGCTTCGTAACCACATAAAACGTCACAAGACACTGGTTACTTTTCACAAAAGCATTTTCGGCAACTGATCTATCGTTATGGTGGCGGTAAGAGAGACGAATACCTACCATAAATGTCCTTCCCGTGAGGGCGTGGCAGGTCTAAATATCATGCCCAGACATTCTTATGGAATTCGGTAAAGATGCGCATCTCGCCCGTCACCAGGTCCTATGGAACTAACCGTTTAACCAGTCGTTAGTTTTAAATACAGGTTGCCCAGTTTTACACTGTGGTGCGGGAGGATTGTTCAGCAAATAAAAGAAAATAATAATTCAGATATGTTTGCGCAGTGCTTTCCTATATTGGCAGAAGTGCTAACTACTAAGTATCCGAGGATACAGAGGGAATGTATGTGATACCACACCCTGACCATCACCGCTCGGAAACCCCAACAGTTACCCAGGGTCGGATCAGCCCATGGTGCGGATAGGAACATCCAAACAATTAAGAATCCACAAGGCTTAGTGGAACATAAAGAGAGACAATATCTTAGAGAAATGAATCTTGCCGGAGTGCGGGGCTAAATTATCACAACTACCGGGAAAGAGGCGTATTCTACAAATTTCCTAACGAAGAAATTGTCTCTAATCATATTAAACCGATCCTATCAAGCTGAATAGAAAAGGTTTTAGTCGGTAGCATGCCGGACTAAACAGAGTTATAGCACGGACAGCGACCTCAGTGAAAAATTGTTGGTGGCTGGAGAAAGTGCTGCATATATAAGTGTCGCTGTATAGTGTTTCCTACATGCACTGCAGTCCTACATTTTCTACAACTGAACAAAACATACGAACTGACCACTGGCCATATATATAAACTAACCAGAACAATCAATACAGTGTAAAATGATCAGAATTATATATCTTTAGTACAGGTTAGTGAACCTACTACGGTGCGGTTAATGAAAACACCTTACAGAAAATGAGAATAGCCATAAACCTATACAGAAATTATAACTAGCGGTCCTAAGACCGTCACGGTACCTTTTAGTCATCGGGAATATCTATACGGATACGATATAATTAGGAAAAATACATTTAACGGAATAATTAAAATGTTAAGTATAGCTACTTGAATAATCGGTAGCCATTCTTAAGTCTGGGATATCGCGTTACTGAAATTGATACGTCATTCTTAGGTTGACGTGAGTTGATGCGTTCTCAGGAAGCTGGAAAGTTCCCGCTGGTTTGTTCCCGAAACAGGATTCCCCCAAGCAGCTCATGACTGGAGCGGATCGAACTTAGGACTGTAATCACAATATAGAATGTCTAACGAGTAGTCAGCAAGAGATACAATAACATTGCTGCTATGAAGAAAGTTCCCATACACCGATGGTACGGATGGAAGTTTATAACAACCCGATCACATGTGGGGGTTGTTAGATGCAGATGAAGATACAAAACCAAGCTTAACAGTGCGGGGTACGTCAGCCAGCTCTGAAGATGTACCGGGCAAAGTTTACTTGCTGCGGTCGAAAGTTTAGAAGAATCTGCACGACATCAGTGTGGGGACGGTTAATTAACCACTGTTTGGCGTGGCTGGCAGATCCGGCGAGTCATCCACCAAAGAACATCGCTGCCTCTACATCTGTAGAATCATATTTTCAGGCTGTAAAGGCCCCACCGCAAGTTCGTGTTCCGAAGTAGCTCTTGATATTCGTGAACAATAACTAGAAAGTTCCAAAATGCTCCCGCACGCACGGGAGTAACAAAATTGCTTTAGTGCAGTGGGTTGGATACTGCTAGCTACGGGAGGAAAAGCGACCGAAAGCGAGGTGATCTGTGTAT
Organism: Chaetoderma sp. LZ-2023a; assembly: GCA_034401795.1. NCBI lineage: Eukaryota > Metazoa > Mollusca > Caudofoveata > Chaetodermatida > Chaetodermatidae > Chaetoderma > Chaetoderma sp. LZ-2023a. The sequence continues at coordinate 166,083,329 of CM067369.1, read as the reverse complement.
TGTCTGTCGAGACGATAGTAGCTGGTACAGGTCCAACCTATTCGGCCCCAGGCCGAGGATGCTCTCGAACTTTGGATCTCGTCTCCCTTTTATGCTACTCGTGACGTCACAGGCGCAGGCTCCATCCAATCATCGGTCGAGTACCAGCCAATCAGCGCGTAGCTAATAATAGCGCAGTCGAATGTTCTAGAACATTCTAGAAGTTCTGCGTCCACGTGGTTATGACGTCACAGCAATATTTTGAAGTTAATCAAAAAGGGCTATCCATGGATAACTCAGCCATTTATTAACCGATTTTGAAATGGTTTACAGATTTGGAAAGCCCATCGAATTCTGGTCTTGATTAATGCCAGATTCGGGGGAATAAGTAATTAAAAAGGATTGCATGATACCATCTCGGTACACTAAAAGCGTCATCCCATCTTGGTCGTAAACTACGTGCTCTGTCAAAAATAGCATCTAAGCGTGCACATGCGCACTATGCGCTTTAACGAACTTAGTCATTTTTATAGCGCGATCTCTCTCATACGCTCATATACGCTTATGGCTCTACCCATGGGGCGTGTTAAGGGAATGAGTCCAGGATGACGATGATGAGATACGTACTCGCCCTCTCCCTCCTCAGCACGGGTCTACTCGATCTGGGAAGTCGTATCTGAAGAACTTTGTGTTTGTTTTGTCCAAGGGACCAGATGGAAAAGCTGTTCCTCCAATCTCTTCCCATTCCCACCCACTTCATGCTATGACACCACCCCCCACCCCATCATAGAGTTGCCACAAGCGGAGGCTGAGGCTGACCCAAGCCATGCTTCCCGTGGGGTGGAACATATGATGAATAGCATGTAAGTGGAGAGGCGAGATGAAGCCTTGGAGTGTCTAGAACCGCAAAACTGTACAACAAGATGTACCCGACCAATTCCCAAAATTGCGAAACCACGCCCCCTCCAAGGGACACCCTTTTCCGTAGTCCCACCAATGCCATCACTCCAATTCGCGTCCCTCATCTATGCACCAAGTTCGTCGCCGGCATCACCGGCCCAGTCCATTTCACACTCCACTCATCGTCTGTTGACCATCAATCTTCATATATGAGAGGGACTGCTGCTGCAGACGAGGTGGCATCCAGCACCACACCGACCAACATTAACTCCCGCATTGGACAGGGAAGCAGCCTGTTCAGCAGACTCTCGGCTCGAATCTTCCCAGTGTCTAAAAACTACGACAGGACACCAACCATCGTGTAACGGGAGATGACCACATCCCCCTGTCCAAAAGCCTCCCCATCCATTCGGGCTACCATACTCCCCCGTGAGCAGTCATGACATCACACCACAGACAAAACGTCATCACATACAGAACACATCTGCCCTCAAGGCTGGGTACGTCAATTCGTCATTGCGCGTACATCACATACATACTCGGTTATACCCAGCATAGCAGAGACATTCAACACCGGCAACAACATCATTTAGCAGCACCTACCGGTATTAATTAATTCCCGATAGAGACATAAAAATTCCCGCAACAGTTCCACCCACACAAGATGCAGGAGAAATAATATTTCCCGCAAACCTCCACCTCCCGCAATAACAACAGACTTGGCGTTCACCAGCGTGGAAAAACTGGAATGCGCCCACTTCACTTTAACATTGGCATCATACAGCAGCCCGGACATCCCGACAATAACATTATCGTCAACAGACAACAGCCAACAAATCTCTCTCTTCTTATCTTGTTACAGGAGAACTGATCACATGGATATAAGGATTGCATTACAGCCTCAGCTTCCCGTTCTCCCCACATCGTATGGAAACAGCCAAAATCTACATAAATCATATACACATAATAACAGTCGATATTATTAAGAGAGCAAGATGCCCGCATTGTCGTCAGTCACGAGTAGGATTTTACTACCGAAAAGTTGAATTCGATAATGGATTGATCAAAGTTACGACAGCATCCGACAGGTCATCTGCGCTCTAAAGTAACTCTATCCTGCCTACGGGCTCGACCATTACAGAGCGAAAAACCCTCAAGGTTCGATAAAGTTGACATCATGCCACCTCCCCCATTCCCGCACCTGGTGGCCATAAAAACGTCACCTTCACCACAGCGCAAGTATCATCCACAGATAACCAGCCACGTGTATCAGATTCAAATCACCAATATGTCAGAAACATAGACACTCAGGTTGACTGTATTCACAATCTCCAAACGACGGCATTGTAAATTGTCACACTGTGTGCACCCACCTCCGAGTTGTACTGTAATTTAACCGTTATTAAATGGTATTAATGTGTCTGGTCTAGGCAGGGGCGGAGCTAGTTCTACCCATCGAGGAGAATGCTTGGCAGCCCTCCCGCTCGGAAAACGCAACTATCTTGTCGGGATCAGTAACTTTGATCTACCGCCTGAATAGATTTGTTTAAACCACACATCAAATTACTTACAACTTTACTGTTATATTTTTGATTAAGAACACAACTTCTCTACCGTGCTACAAATCATTAGCGCACGGGCAGGTAAAGCGGCATAAAAAATCTAACAGTATAATTACAAGGAGAATTTCAAAAATTCTCTTCTCTGCGTTCCAGTCCATAATCAACACAGGCTGAGAACTACCTTTACAGACAAATACAAGACGCATGTGTAAGAACCTGTGCAAATAGAGACATTATTATAAACAAAATCTTGAAATAATATATGTATTTCCATAGCTCGCATCTACAAAAGACTACACCTCAGCAACAGTATCTCGGCCATCGCCGTAAGTAGCACATATGTTTCCTATCAACCACGTGGGCCACGTGACTTTTACTACTATTTCCAGTAAATTGGATCAAACGCTTTAAACCAAAGAGCCGCCCAAATACGCAACTATTACAGCGTGATGGAGGAGTGGCGAGGGTGAATCAGGGTAATTATCGCTGACGTCACCAGGCTCCCACACACCCCATCGGGTGCTCCAGACTAAAATTAAAATAGGCAAGTTTATAAGCATCCAATCTGTAAAACTAAAAAAATCTGTCTCACTCTAATTAAAAGGTGATGCTCCGTGGGAATAAGTATTACCCTGTTGTTATGTTGATCGGAAAACTTTAAATGCGCTACAATAAGACTAAGTTAGTGAGCCCTTCCTCTTATAATTGAAAGTACTCCCTTTACCTGGGAAGACAAGTGACGATCAGACTGGAAAAAGGAGAAACTTTCCATATAGGGCTGACCGAATCACCTGTCAAAGCTTCCAGGTGTAGTCATCCGCCATCTATGACATCACCAAATAGTATAAAAGGAGGAAGCGTGCTCTGAAACTTTGTCTGCCCGTCAAAACTCGACACCAGGGAAGAACAAATTGCATTAGGCTTCTTTCGTGTCGAAAACTAAATTCTGCTGTTCTTATTATTAGTTCATTATTACAATACTTGGCCTGGAAAGTTAAAAAATGAAGAGATAGGGCTTTAGGTTTTAAATAAGGGTCCCGCAGCCAACTACCATGCTGGAACGAGATGTCACTCCTCGAAGATTTAGCATTGTCGGTTTTGTCTGAAGAAGAATCGGTACCAGTTTCAAAAAGATTCCCGTGCAGCTCGTTATTAGCTAACGGAGAACCCGGTACCAGAACTTTTACGAGAAAGTCCGACCACACATTTCATGTTAATAAGGATCATCTCCTCCAGACAGCCTTGTGCGTGACGTGTCAATATCTCTATACCGCCACCCACTACAGAGTGACCCACGCGCTCCGTCATCATCACCGTGCATTAGAAGTGACATTAGTTCCAGGGGAAGAAAACGAGGATCGTGCCGTTTTAGCCACGCGTTTTGAATCTGGGTTTCCAATTAAAATTCTCCCGACCGAGAAGAATACTACCCGTAGACATCCCGTTAGTCATCGTCCTCCCGCGGCTACCTTGGGCACGATACAGGCAGCAAGACGTGAAGTCTAACCCGCAGCCACGTCCGGGGAGCACTATGCCACTTCCAGTAACCACATCTACACCTGTCCTGAAGCGGAGCAAGAAGCATAAGTCCTCCGCAGAATCCAGTCCGGCAACACCCGCGTCCGTAACCAGCCACACAACTGCAGCCACTACACCCACACCCATAGTGTCCGAAGCAATCTCAGCCAGTCAGCCGATATCGGTAGTTATTACGACACCTACAGAGATGGAGATTCCAAGTTACCTGCAGTCACCATCTCCTCCTGACATGACCATAGACGAGGGACCGGGACCGTCGCAGCCTGCGTCCATTAGCATTACTCCAACCCGTGTCGTCCAGCATCCGCATCCAGTCTTTCTGATCCAGCCATCAGGAAGGGAACTACGCCGGAACGACCATACGCAGAAAAAAGACGAATCGCTCACACGCGGGACATTCAGCCCATGCCAAATGTTACCGCAAATCATCTCTTGAAGTACGCCAAGTCTCGGACGATGTCATCACCTGCCCTATCCGCTCCCGCATCATTGCCTCAACCTACGATTCAAGTCACCGCCATCGCCACGACAACCACCACAACCACCACGACCATCACGAGGACCACAGCATCGACCGCCTCGACACTCACTAGCACCACCGCTGCCTGACGGACAAATATTCTAGCACCCGCAGTAACTCTGAGAGACATTATAGACGCTCATATTCCCACCATCATCACTTCAGACATTTCCGAAAGTGCCACTGATAATGAACGCATCTCAGCATTAATAGTTCATCCACCGTGACCAACCACAGTCAGTCGCGGGACCCAGACTCAGTGGGGAAATTTTGCAGCAGAGGTGTGATCATTTGTGATACAGCAGAACATCAGTGGTGCGACTCATGGAAACTTACTAATTATTAATTTATTTTTGAAATACTTTTCTTTTTATTATATATGTTAGATCAATTGAATCACGTCCCTATGATGAATAAGGTTATCAGACACAGCTGCGCAACTTAGTTGCCTAGCTGTGTCCCACACAAAATGAGCACTGCGGACTCCGGTGTTGTAGGAACGTCGTGTGCGACGTGAAGAATACAACACCCTCCAGTGCAATAATGTCATAATCCCATCATGCCGTCTCAGCTATGCTGGGGCTGCCTGATAAACTAACTTTTGAGTTATTATTATTATGTTCTTTTTTTCTTATTATTTTTCTTCCTGTCTTAGATGTCAGGACGGCTATGGGATCAGCGAGAGCTGCCCGTTGCGGACCCGTTATAATGGGCCGCAAATAAATTTTTAATCAAAGATAACCCTTTATTTATCCGGGGTGTGCAAGTAATTCGGACGTAATATTTTAGATACCCCATAAGGGTATGTTACATGGAAATCATATATTTAATATACATATATATTTTATATTATTATATATCTTAAATTATGGTACGTTGGAGATTGGGTGTTCTCTGCCGAGATAATAATTATCCGCACCCGAAGAGAATACCCATGTAGGCTATTGTTTAGGAATCATTAGCTAAATAAAGTTGAGGCATGCACCAAAATATTAAAACAAAAAAAGAAAAGACCTGGAAAAATAATTCCAGGTAAAAAATTAAAAACTAAAAGTATGCCTCCCCTCTCCTCTTTAGCACCTCTATGTGCTCTGTCTCTTGAATACGCGTACAATGTAATCCTTTTCCCTCACCTGTTCCCGCAGAATCTGGCATTAATCAAGACCAGAATTGGACGGGCTTTCTAAATCTGTAAACCATTTCAAAATCGGTTAAGAAATGGCTAAGTTATCCACGGAAAACCCCTTTTGATTATCTTCAAAATATGGCCTTGACGTCATAACCACGTGTACGCAGAACTTCTAGAATGTTCTAGAACATTCGACTGCATTATTATTAGCTACGCGCTGACTGGCTGTTGCTTGACCGATGATTGGTTGGAGCCTGCGCCTGTGACATCACGAGTAGTATAAAAGGAGACGAGATCCAGAGCTCGAGAGCATCCTCGAACACGCCCTTATTTCGGTCACGTGTTTTTTCTCCACCGCTTAACATCATCGGTTTACAAAACATTACTATCGCACCATGTTTGAATGACATTCCAGTTATAGAAAACTGGAATTGATACGCATGGTTCAATTACAGAGCACGTCATATGGTTTCATCTGTATTCAAATATGTCCGTATTTTGTCATTGTCGCGATGTGAATACGATTAATTACGGATCTTTGGATCCCGTATTTTGTCATTGTCGCGATGTGAATACGATTAATTACGGATATTTGGATCATTGTGGTACGCCTCGCGTGCCTAGTGTACCATTAAATTTTTGTATTATATCAAAATAGCGATAATTGGGGATGGGTGAGGGGTGAGAAGGGAACACGAAGAAATAATAACATATTTTTACAAAATGTATTTGTTATTGGCACGTGCGTTTTTCTTATGATAAATATTAGCGACATTTATTCACGATAATTAAAAAGAAAACATAGTACATAAATAATTATACATTAAATATGATCATTTTTTCTTCATAATTGCGCGTCAGACGTTTCACTATCGCGTCATTTTTGTCTCTGTTTCTTAGGGCCCATAATATGTGTTTCATTTGTACACCTCTCGAACGATGGTATAAGAAATATACGCAATAATATCTACAAGTTGTCGTCACGGATGGTTGAACACGTACATTGTTGTAATAATAAACACGCGCACAGTGTCCATTTTGTACATATGATATCATTCTTCCGTCAGAAGGGCGTCTTCCATATGGATAAGTATTCAGCATTTCCATTTCTACTGTAATAAACCGCCCCCCAATGTTGTCCGGATTTATTACTGGGATGCGTGTTTATTACTAATGAGGCCGGGAGATATTTAATATGTACGTTGTCAATTGGAAAAACACCGAGAAAGTGTTCACGCGTTTTATTGTCGCCGAATAATAGATCCTCTATTTCAAATGTATTCAACATATTTGTTAATAATCTGTTAGATGAGTCTAACACTCTTGCTCAGTAGAAGTTGGTTTTGAGGATCTAGCGTACTTGTTTACAAGGCAATGTTCTATGTACGAATATTTTGTAAATAATTTGACTGCCTGTGTCAGTTGAGTCGGAATGATATAGCATTCCTCCTCAGTTGATATTGCTAGATGATTATGAGGGCGATGCTAGCGTACTTGTTTACAAGGTATGCACGATGTACGAATATTTTGATAATTTGTTACTGAATATTTTGATAATTTGAGTGGTAGCAGAATATTTTGATAATTGGTTGCTGAATATTATGATAATCGGTTGCTGAATATTTTGATTGGTTGCTGAATAAATTGATTGGTTGCTGAATAATTTGAAAACGATTTGACTGTGTAAATTTTAATTTCTTAATTGGCGATGTTAGGTAAGAGAGAGGTGGTCTGATAACGGAGGTCGAAGGAGGAGAGAGGAATGTTATCTCAGCCACCCTCGGCTAGGCATTGATCTCCGCGCATGAGCGTGCCTTTATTCGGCTGGTGGTCCTTTAAGAAAATGCAGGTGGTCGCTCGTAGAGGTGTCACGACAGATAAGGAGGATGGCTGACGTATATGCTAGCGTATTCGCCGAGGCAACGTCTTGCGCGATATCTCTGTACGAATATTTTGAAAATAATTGATTATAAGCCGCTGGCGGTTTAGTCACCATTAACCCCCTCCTTGGTTTAAGTCATTTAAAAAATGGCAGTCATTTAATGATTAAATTTTCAAAATTGTTATGGAAATGGTCATCGTTGACGATCGATGTTGTATAATATTATATAGATAGTTTTATCTACCATATTTATGTCTTTAAAGCGTCAATCATTTAATTAATACATTTTTTTTTAAATATGAACAAACTCCCAGTCATTTAATTTTCAAAAATCAGAGCGTTGCGTTACACGGGTTATAGGTCCATCGACCACTTTTGACGGATCAGAATGTGTGCTTGCGTATGCATGTGTGAAGAGGGTTGTTGTGTGTAAAAACTTTATTACATTATTTTATTTTTTTGAACAGATAAAGAGTTCTCTTTCGAATGATTTGTGAGCCCTGAAAAGGGCCGTGTTTTGAGATAGGTCTCAGTCTTCGCAGATCCGCACAGGAGCGGTTGTCAGTTTGGTAACAATCTGCGTCATGTTTGCTTTTTGTATATCAGTCGGAGTATCACCGATTACAGGACACCCAATACTGTTTGATTGGTAATAGACAATAGCACTCCTTGCAGGTGTACACCATCTCTTTAGGTTCCGTGTTCTTGATCATACACCTACACACCCTCTCGTGTTTCGACCGTCGGCATATGGTGTCGCGGATGTCGATGGAACACCAACGACATCGCACATACCCAGTGTCTGATCCGTCAAAGTTTGTACTGCTGGCCATTTTAGCCAAATGTACATTAACATTTACATTTATGTCACATAGCTCTACTACAAAAAATATAAGGAATATCACGTGAGATGAAATCTGACTGCCTAAGGCTACCTAACTACTCTGCAGTTAGACATCCAACCACTTTGCGATGTTTAAACTGGAATGAGAAAATGGATTGAATTTGTACCGTTCATAGGAATATATGTACTGCGGCTGCAAATCCGCAAATCCGCAACGCGCGGCCCGCATGCGGCCGCACATGCACGCATGCATTTTGGCGTGTATGCGTGTTCAGGCATGTGCATATACTTGTTGCCATCCGCAACACGAGCCCGCAAATCCGCAACACGCGCCCGCATACGGCCGCACATGTACGCATGCATTTTGGCATGTATGCGTGTTCAGGCATGTGCATATACTTGGTGCCATCCGCAACAAGTTAACAAGTCAACATCCATAACACGAGCCCGCAAATCCGCAACACGCACCCGCATGCGGCCGCACATGTACGCATGCATTTTGGCGTGTACGCGTGTTCAGGCATGTGCATATACTTGTTGCCATCCGCAACACGCGCACGCAAATCCGCATTAACATTTACATTTATACTACATCGCTCTACTACAAAACATGTAAGGATTATCGCGTGAGATGACTAGCGTCCTATCAAAAACTGTCGCGTACTGGCCTCCATATAATGACACATACATGCAGGCGAAAATCTTGGATATGTTCACGGGATAGATGCGATGGATCAGTTTGTTAAATGGTTTATGCGCATAAAAATCCGTGCGTGTTAAAAAAGTAACCAGGGAAATATGTTTTCTCTGACCACCTCGTTATTGTGCATAAAGCATCTATGATTCGCTTTTAATCCTTCAATTTGTATGCAAACGCGTTAACCTTCATCTAAAACCCTCAAAACTAAGCGGCTTCCTACCAGTCATTTAATTTTTTTTAAAGAGAGCAAAGTACATCTCTATGCGGGTAATATATAGCTAAGCCAAGCGATGTTGTATGCATAATATTACATAGATAATAATCATGCATCTCGTATTTAAGGAGTGGTCTTTAAAGCGTCAGTCATTTAATTATTAAATTTTAAAAATTGTTATAAAAATGGTGGGAACAATACAATGTCCACTGTCGTCATCGTTGACGAATAATGACGAGCACCCTTGTATCGTTTAACGTATTAGGTGGTCGATGCGGTCCCTCGTAGTTGTAGTAAAAAGTATTTTGAAACTAAGCGGAATTGTGGCTTCCTATGTCAAATTGTCGCATTGAACAGCACTTTTTTTAGAGTTTGGGCGCACGAAGGCGCTAGTGCGAATTGTAGCTTCCTATGTCAAATTAGTATCAAAACTATTCGCTTAAACTACCAATGCGCCATAATTTAGGTTTGAAAATATCGGAAAATAACATCCCTGGAATGAGTGTAGGGGTGGTCGCATAACTGAGGTCAAACGAGTTAGGAGGATGAGGGATGAGGTATGCTAGCGCGGTGCTGTCTGGCACGAGGGATGAGGTATACTAGCGTACTTGTTTACAAGGCCGACAATGTGCGTTGTACGAATATTTTGAAAATAATTTGACAGCCGGGTTAGCGACAACTTTCTATCAAATCATTTCCATGATATTTAGTGAATATTTAGAAAATAATTTGACTGTGTGCATGAACTTTTGCTCAAATCGTTTCCAAAATATTTTGCTAGGAAGTAGATTCCTGAAATGTCTGAAACGCCTCGCCAGTCAGCCGGTTAAAGGAATAAAACTAGGAAAAATTACCATGTCCGGATACACACAGTATGAATGCATTATGAGTACCTAGTCAATGAGACCCCGACAACAAAAATAATATAGTTGGCTAACCATTGTCTGGACATTGCGGCCGCAACCACCTACTACCAATACCGACCATCATCACCAGCACCATCACCATCACCATCCCTCTATCCCCACCAGCACCACCACCCACTAAGCACCAACACCCACCACCAAGCATTAACCCCACCCCATCATCCACCACAACACCTATTTTCATCAACCGCCAACCCCACCGCCACCACCACTAAGTACAACAGCACTCCGATTTGTATATCGAGGGATGTGGGGGACCCGGCTCGGCAGCTACAATCATCAAATCAACACGCGCATAAAGAACCAATGTTTTATTTGTATCCATATTTTTACATTGAAGTAAATATTACATATGATAAAACGTATAGTTGCTGTAGTATAAACAAATAGTCAATGTTTTGGAGATCCATTCTATCGATGACTGATTCCTTATGGATCAGATCTATCACCGACAGAATCATCATCATTATCCTAAGCATCTAGTTGGTTCCTTATGTACTTCTTGATCAGAAACTCTCTTTTTCGAAAAGCTGAGAAGACTGCTTCATCGTATGCGTACCCCTCATCGATAAAATCTTTAATTTCCTGACGAATTATTTTAATGAGCGTAGAGTTCTGTGATCTTCTCGACTGGAGCATTATGTCCATACACATTGTAACTAAAGCATCAGCATATACGGAAATAGGCACATTGCCTACACCATTTGGGTCTGTGTCCACTTCACCATCCTCATCTTCTAAACCTGATTGTTCAGCGTCTAAGACCTGCTTAATATTTTGGAATATGGTAAATAGTTCCTCATTGCCTATGGCTTCTTTTTCATCTTCACCTTCATCTTCACTCTCAGTCTCCGCTGAGTTATTACCGGCTTCACTCTCCGACTCCGCTGGCTCATCATCATCACTATTCATCTCTGTCATTTCTTCATCTTCACTGTTAGATTTTTGCTATCTTCATCATTATGGAATCGGATCTTATACCGCTTAAGGTCATTTGACCTATTAAAAGTTGAAGCACATTCAAAAAATTTATGTCTCGGCATATTGATTATAGGATAAATCTAGCAAGTATTCAAGTTACAAGGTTCTTCAAAGAAATCTGACAGTTACACGTCCAACCACTTTGCGATGTTTAAACTGGAATGAGAAAAGGGAATGAATTTGTACCATTTATAGGATTAAATGTACTGCGGCTGCAAATCCGCAATATTCGCCCGCAAATCCACTACATGCGCCCGCAATCCGCATCATGCACCCACAATCCGCAAGATACGCCCGCAAATCCGCATCATGCACCCGCAATCCACAACATGCGCCCGCAATCCGCAATATACGCCCGCAAACCCACAACATGCGTCCGCACATGTATGCATACATTTTGACATGTATGCGTGTTCAGAAATGTACATATACTTGTTGCCATCCACATCACGTGCCCGCAAATCCGTATCATGCACCCGCAATCCGCAACATGCGCCCGCAATCCGCAACATACGCCCGCAAATCCACAACATGCGTCCGCACATGTATGCATACATTTTGGCGTGTATGCGTGTTCAGACATGTACATATACTTCTTGCCATCCACGTCACGCGCCCGCAAATCCGCATCATGCGCCCGCAATCTGCAACATGCGCCCACAATCCACAACATACGCCCACAAATCCACAACATGCGGACCGCATGCATCCGCACATGTATGCATACATTTTGGTGTGTATGCGTGTTCAGGCATGTACATATACTTGTTGCCATCCACAACACGCACCCACAAATCCGCATCATGCGACCGCAATCCGCAACATACACCCGCAATCCGCAACATACACCCGCAAGTCCACACCATGCTGACCTCATGCATCTAGACAAATGGATAGCTGTCAGAGTCAGTCATTCCGGTGATACGTTTTCAAAAATAGTCTTCTCTAAGGATGCAAGTATGAATATGAAGAAATTCGCTATGGGTTGGCGGCTGGGTGTTGATGGTGGGGTTAATGCATGGTGTTGGGTGTAGGTCATAGTGGTGGAGGTGGTGATGGTGGTGGTGGTGGTGGTGGTGGTGGTGGTGGTGGTGGGTGTTGGTGATGATGATGGTGGTTGGTGGGGGTGTTTGCTGGTGCAATGTCTAGACAAATGGATAGCCTGCAGTGCCAGTCATTCCATTGATAAATTTTCAAAAATAGTCTTCTCTTGTACCACAAATATGAAGAAAATTGATATTTTCTTGAAGGAATTCGAGGGTTAAAAGGGTTAATAGCGTCCATGTAATGGGCGTAACACGAGGTGGTCGCTTAGGGCAGGACTGAATTATATAGTGAAAAACATGGTTATAATGTATCACTGCTCTGTAGCCAAAAGGATACATTTATATTTGTAGTAAACGAACATCTATGAGTATGCTACTACGCTCAAAATGTTGCTCTTAATTGTCGTATCTTTAAGCATCAGTAAACAGCCATAGCCGGCGAGCGGTTGCATGTGTTATTATCAATTTTTAAAAACTCTCGTCGAGGACATTGTAATATCCCATGCTTAGAACGAGATGGGTGGTACATTCTTATAGTATTCCTTCGCACATGACATGTTTGTATCTCGATTAAGGACCGATCTCATGGCTAATGTTGCAGTAATGGTTAAATCATATGCATCTTTTAGCATAAGTACGCTCTACATACAATTCTATAAACGCATGGTGCACTCAGAGACATAATGACTACATTTTAACCATCGTGCAACATCTAAAATTAAACTCTATTTTGTTACTAATCTATCTGGTAGCTGTTGCTAAGACAGTAACAGCGTACAGGCAGTCTCTAAATATTCTACAGTTTACTATCAGACCACCTCTTAAAATCTATTTTGTTACTAATCTGTCTTGTAGCTGTTGCTTGCTAACAGCTTACAGGAAGTCTCTAAATATTCTACAGTTTACTAATGACATTAGCGACGAAACAGTCAAATTATTTTCAAACATCAATACCGTAATTCCTCATACATCCTCAACCTCCTCCTCATACGACCTCTATTATCAGACCACCCTCTTAAACTCTATTCTTTTACATTACTCTCTTATTATTTTTACGGTAGATAACCACGGAGGGGGGCGCGCCGCCACTACGTTCAAACGTAAAATACACAACTTTTAAACTTTTAAGGGTTAACTAATTCAAAATAATAGAACATTCCACAGTGTTGCAGATTCTCAAATACGTGTGCGGCTGTGCACCATTGTTCTCCAAACACTTGTGTGCATACGTTCGCCATTGTTCTTCACACAATAGCGAATATAAATGGAGCGTTTTGATTGGTTAAAAACACATTCCAACGAAAAGAACAATAAATAACATAACCCCGCCATTACTCCTTGCGTTTGTCTGCAGGTACCTCCGGCTCCGTCTCCGTTGCGTTTTTGTAATGGATTGAAAATCAAACAGGTAGATATTAGATGGATGAATGCGGCGGCATCGTCATGAAACCTTATGAAACAGACCATGTGCGGCGGGCTACGTTTACGTTTCTCCGTTTTGACTACCTGATTTTTACATATTTGTTATTATGTCACAGACGATTATTAAAATATAATAAACGCATGCCTGATGGATCGAAGGCAGCACACCTCTTGCGTCTTCTAACATTTAAAAACGGACGTCTGCACTAGGCATAGGCAGATATTCCACGTGCGAACGAGTGCTATAAGCCCTTTTATGCCTAGCACACACACACGACCGTTTCAAACGGATCTGTTTGAAAACGCACTATGGAAAGGACTTCGTGTGCGACCATCAGTGCATCAGTCCTGCGTTAAGGCTGAAGTATAGTTGGAGTTTACGTTGACGGCGTTTCGTTTGCGAGTGCGTCACGTTAGATGCGTAAAAAGCAAAGCAGGAACGCAACTCTTGGGCTGGTATAGTTCAGAGGTACAAATAGCGAGAAATCATGCAAAAGCATGTGTAGCATTATGAACATATAAAAGATGGCACCAACACATAGTAGATAGAAATGTTGCAAACGATATGTTTTTATATATTTATATATAGACAAGTGAAGGCTAAATTAAAGCTTGTCCGTACGCACGTGTTCGAAAAGCCTCGATTTAAGCGTGGCGACGTGGCGTTCTCATATGAAAAAATGACCAATGCTGAACTTCTATCGCAGCAGTGCGTTAACGCCCGATATTAAACCCCTGTCACACTCTGCTGCAATCAGGCCGGCGCTTGCATTGCACTAAAAAATTATCAATCCGTCAAGCTAAACGCATTAAGGTCTTCAAGAACTGATTGGTGACGCAATGGATACTGGCTACGATGGGAGAGAGTCCCCATGGTCGCCAGTGAGCGCCAGAGCGCCGCGTTTGTTTTGTGCATGCACGCACAAAACAAGGGCAGAGGTTCGGCGCTCTGACCAGGGCGCTGCAATGACTCGGTACTGTCGCCGTGGCAGAGCAAAGCGAGCGATATGAGCGTCCCGTTGACGTAGCCAGGATGCAAACAAGCTACTCGTGGTAGCAGCAAGAAATTAACCTTGTCCTCTGCGACTGCAATAAGCTTACTCAAACTCTCACTACGTGCCTCTCCTGTCCTTATTACGCTCACTACGTCTCTCTCCCGACCTTATTGCGCTCTTACTGCCCTGCCACCAGATGCTATGGACTGGTTCCCGCTCATAGAACGTCAACACAGCGCTGCTACTGCGACTATGGCACTCGCTATACGTCCAAGCGTGACAAATGGCATTCTTCCGACGTTTGTAGCAGTACGATCTCACTTTGAAATGCGCCCCCAACCCCACACACACGCACGCACGCACGCACGCACGCACGCACGTACGCACACACAAATGGTATAAATACAGCATTATCATCACTCAGCATCACTCTCCATCTCCTCTTCACCATGGCTGCAGAGAGGCATAATTTGCTAATTGTACAGCAGTTGGTAAATTTGCAGGTGGAACAGACATAGAATGACGTGGCCTTGTCAACATCGTGAGAATGAGATGGAGGAGGAGGAGGGCAAGGCCGAGGAGATGCTGGGGCCGACCATGGTTAAACGTGGGGAGAAGAGTTCAGTTTGGCCACTATCACCGCCTGATGCCTGAGCTACGGGATAAAGATCCTGCATCCTTCTTCAACCTCCTGTGAGTACCACCAGAGTTGTTTGATGAGCTCCTTGCCAGACTTGGTCCAATATGTACCAAACTAGACACCTGATATAGAAAGGCTATCGAACCTGGGTTAAAGATTGCAATGACTATGCGCCACCTGGCATCCGGTGACAAGTACTCCAGTATGAAGTTTGACTTCAGAGTTCATCAAAATCACATGTTTGTCGTAGTACGAGAAGTCTGCCATGCCATCGTAGAAGAATTCAAAAACGAAGTCATCACTTGTCCAACCACCCCGCAGAATGGCGTCCCATTGCTGAACAGTTTGCACATAGATGGAACATCCCTCATGCCTGTGCAGCCCTTGATGGAAAGCAAGTTGCCTGCAGAAAGCCACAAAACAATGGAAGCATTTATCACAATTATAAAGGCTTCTATTCCATTGTTCTGATGGGCCTTGTAGACGCAGACTACAACATCCTCTGGATAGATGTTGGTGGCCACGGACACATGTCAGATTCACAGATCTTCAATGAATCAGAGCTGAAGGAGTGCCTAGCAGATGGGACCATTGGCCTTCCTGCAGCAAACCACCTACCAAATGACGACAGGTGAGTTCATAGAGTGACATGCGAAATCCCTTTAGAAGTGGGTGCAATAAAAGCCTTATTTGATATTCTGTATATGAAGACATATTACATCCGCTGAGTTTAATATTAACTTTGTATTATTACAGGGACACGCCATATTTCTTCCTCGGTGATGATGCGTTTGGGCTGCGGTCATACCTGATGAATCCATACTCGCAGCGCAAGATGACCAAAGAGCAGAGGATCTTCGACTACAGGATATCCAGAGGGTGTGGCATAGTGGAGAACAGCTTCGGCATCCTGGCCCAACGTTGGTAGATTGTTCTGACCACCATACAACATGAACCTGACACCATACGACTCATCGTCGAGGCCTGCGTCTGTCTTCATAATTTGATGAGAATGCACTATTCTGCCCTTCAGAATGCTGCATTGGATATGGAGGATGCCAACCATCAAGTTATCTCAGGTGCTTGGAGGGCTGGTGCCAGGATGCATGAGGTAGACAACATGAGAGGCCCCAACCGTGACAGCACTGCAGCCAAGAAACAACGAGAATACCTCAAGCTTTACTTCAATTCACCTGCCGGCTCTGTGCCCTGGCGGGACAGGATGATATAGGGACAGTTGTGAAATATATGAACAGTTGTGAAATATATGAACAGTTGTCAAAGATATGAACAGTTTTAATGTGGCAAAATGTTTAAGTGGGGCAAAATGTTTAAGTTTATTTTAATAAAGTAAAATTGTATTAATCCTTTACCTAACACAGATTTTTCAAAGGATAAATTAAAATTCACATTTTTCAGAAAGATTTCCAAAATTTTTCAACAAAACCATACAAATATGGGTACTCGATGAGCCGGTTCTAATGATACCCATATTTGTATAGTTTTGTTGAGAAATTTCTTTTATATACCATCGCCCCGAAGGGGAAGATGGTATTATAATCGGGTCTCTCTCTGTGTGTGTGTGTGTGTGTGTGTGTGTGTGTGTGTGTGTGTGTGTGTGTGTGTGTGTGTGTGGGTGGGTGGGTGGGTGGGTGCGTGCGTGCGTGCGTGCGTGCGTGCGTGCGTGCGTGCGTGCGTGCGTCTGTCTGTGTGTCTGTCCGCAGCATATCTCTGAAACAACTGAACATATTTCAACGAAATTTGGTATGCACTTCACTTATGATACCTAGTTGTGCCTTTTGAAGGATTTATTTTTCTAGGTCCAATAGTTTGGGTGAAAATTAGCTTTTTAATGCAAAAACTCACGTTTTGTCAATTTTCTTGTAAATCGGTTTTCTCCAAAACTACAAATCTGATCCAACTAAAACTTTAACAGATTATTGGCGCTGCTGTTAGAGAATCACCAAAGCTTGGTCATGATCCACTGTGAAATACCCAGATCCGGATCGGATCAAATTACGGATCAATGGGGAAAATGTGACAAAAAGGGAGGGGCGAGGGTTTGCAATCTCTGATTGCTCTTGTTTTGGCTGTGGTAGGCATATGTTGGTTCATTTTCTGGCCGTTTTTGGCCGTTATGTTAGGTAAAGGGTTAAAGTAAAGTAGGACAACAGGTATTTCAAGTTTCCATACAATAATAAATTGCAGCCTTTATTTTGTTACAAGTAATAGTAACCATGGAACATAATAAACTAAATAAAAAATAAAATAAGATGGTACACCAACACATTGTCTCTGAAGCACTTATAAACTGTCTCTGATACACAAACACACTGTCTCTGAAGCACTACTTGTCCTGGTTGTTGCTGTCATCCGACTGCTGCTTCTTGTTGGAATCAGGGCCTATTAGTCTCTCGAGGAATGAGTCGCCGAATGAAGTGTCACTAGTATTGGCCTCTGGGATGCTGCTCAGGTTGAAGGATGATGGTTGCGGTGCGTGCACAGGAGAGCTGGTGGCGGAGGTGGCTGTACCTGAGGGGGCCCGCTGGGTCATCGTAGGAGATTGCCTGGCCATGGGCTGCAATGTCGTCACCTAAGGGGGCGGAGGAGGCTGTATCTGGCTCTGTACCCACTCTGCAGACTGTGACCCGCAGACAGAAGTACCCGCCTGAATGGTGGCTGGCCAATACTGAGGTGCTGGTTGCCACATGGAAGATGATGGAGAGGGAGCCTGATACTGCTGAGAGGGAGCCTGGTACTGCTGAGAGGGAGCCTGGTACTGCTGAGAGGGAGCCTGGTACTGCTGAGAGGGAGCCTGGTACTGCTGAGAGGGAGCCTGGTACTGCTGAGAGGGAGCCCGGTACAGCTGAGAGGGAGCCTGAGAGGACTGCTGCGCTGCTGACCGGGTCTTCAGGTCATAATTTGACTCAAGATACTTGTAGAGAAGCTTGGAGTGCTCCATCTGGAACTGCTGCCACAACGGGGTATCAAGATCTTCCATCACGGACTTGGCCCAGTCAGCATACGTTATCCTCTCTGTGACTCTCTGTGCTGGCGTCAGCATGCCCAGCATCTTCTCCTGTATCACAATGGACTGCCGCTCTCTCTCGTCGATACCAGCAGGTATTTGGTCTTCTTCTGCTGACTTCTTGGCTGATGGCCTCTTGGGCCTCACATCTAGCATGACAGGTGCCTCAGTAGAAGAGTCAGCAGTGGGTGTCAGCGCCTCTTGTACCTCATCATCAGTACCATCGGCAGCATCGCCAGAGGCAGCAGCTACCTTGGCCTTGACCTGTAAAGACAAAAGCAAAGAAGAAGGTAAGTAAAAGGTATTTACAATTTTTATATACATTTGTATACAGTTATTTATATAAAATTATATATATAAAATTATTTAACATAAGAAATATTTTACATTAATTTTATATGTATTTTGCATGTATTTCATATATGAAGGTAATCGCAATGTTATACAATATAAGTGCATATTAGTACTGACAAGAAAATGATATTTAATTGTATTTAATTTTAACTTACACTGACAGTGGTGCGTTTCTTCACATCATAGATGTGGGTCCGGAAGAATGAAAACTTTGACAGGATCCATTCGTCCCTCTCAGTGACCACAGCTGCCCCATCACGGGACTTCGTCTTCAGGAGGCGGCCATACCTAGTCCGCAAGGGCCGATACCAGATCTGTAGCATCTCACTATCCTTGTTCATCTCCTTCGCCTGGTCCTCCCACAATTTGTTCTTCTTGTTCATGTCCTTGTAGGCGTTCAACTTCTTATTATAGAGGCATTCATTCTCCCGGATCCATACAGCCATAATCTCCTCCTCATCATCATTCAGGTCAGTGATCTTCTTTGCCTTCTTCTTCTTGGGCTGGCCAGCAGCAGGACTGACATCTCTGGACGGATCCCCACTGCTGCCCTCTTCTTGGACTTCTTGGCTAATGAGATAATCTTCATTTGACCTCGATTGTACAATAAAAACATTAGTTCAAAGCTATTTATCCATGGTACTATATACAATATACAAAATATACATTTAACCTGAAAGAAAAGGTAAAAACAATTAGCAAAAGCATTAACATACCTTGGACTTGTTGGGATTCTTGAGTGTCTTGTGTGTCTTCTTGTTGAATAAGTTCTTCCTCATCAGCAACAGCAATGGGCGTAGCACTAGGCGCAGGTGACAGTGGTGGTGGAGGATACTGCCTTTCTCTTTCCCTCCCTCTGCCCTTTGGTGCTGGAGTCTTGCCTTTTGCTTTTACCATTGTGACTACGTTGTTTGATGCGATGTACGCCGAAAACAGACTGATGGCCCGAGCACGCAGGAGGCTCTATTTATGCTCGCCATGCCCACGCAGAGAACGTTTTGCAAACGTATTGAGAACGTACTAGCAACGCAGTGACAGTGACCTGCACGCAGCAAGAATGTTTACGGCGTAGAGGAAGCGCAGTGAGAGCGCGTGATACTTGACAAAGTAGGAACGCAATGGGTCTTACTAAAAGCGCAATGAAAACGTGATAAGCGGGATAGGAGCATACTAAGTGCTACCTTGTTTTTAAAAGTTTGACAATTTTGCACAGTTTTCCGCGCTCTTGTTGCGTGTTATTCATATTTTGATATTTTTTCAGGCGCCGGCCTGATCGCAGCAGAGCGTGACAGTGGTTTTTTTAGGAGATACGATTGCGATGACCGGCGTTGTCGTTGCGTTATGCCGCGTTAGCTCTGCGATAACGCTGCATTGACACAAATCCATCATATTGTCAACTACGCGTCAGCCTTTAGGCCTCCGTTTATTATATTTTATCAATCCCGCCTTACAGGACTTGTTATTCAGTTACACGGTATGAGGCAATCAAATCGCATTCACCGAGATGGATCTCGTTGCACATGGTCCGTTTCACGACAATAAACGCCGCGGTCATCCGTTTAAAATCAAAATGCTGTGATATTCATTGCGTTTAGAAAATTCGAAGGAAGGGGAGACGCATTTAACCGCACACGGGTGGGTTCGTCCGTATTGCGTCAGCGTTCATCCGTTTTGCTTTTAAAAAACGGTCGTGTGCTCAGACACTATGGTGGCGCCGGCCAAAAGCGACCTCAGAAGAGATTTTGTGGATTATCCTTTTGCAAGCCATGAGATTATTTTCAAAATTTACCCCAGAATGACTGGCTCGAACCGTTGTAAATTGTCAAAAATAGTCGTTCTATTGGCCCAGCAAATGGATAGATAATAAGAAAATGGTTTTATATTCTTCAGCAAATTTAGCCATATCAGGCAGCTACAAAAATGTGCACTATGCAAACTATATTGACAACATCACGGAAAGCAGCTGACTGAATAGCTCTGAGTCTTATGCATCAACGAAACGCTCTAGTGTTCTCTGCAAATCGGTGACTCACCCCGTCCCGAAGTCATATTTACGTTTATTACATTTTGTTATTTGTAGAATGAACCTTTCCAGTTTACCCATCCATATTATGAAGTCATAATCAACTGCGTGACGTGTAGGATGGCGTCATAATCAATGACGTGACGTCATAATCAATGACGTCATGAATGGCGTAGCTAAGTTCGTCACGAACGCTTTATTGATGACAGGCTACGTTTTGTTGTACGAATTGTATGGCTTCACTATTTAATAAACATGCTGTTGAATATTTTGAAATTAATTTGAATGGGCGCTGTTGCTGCCATAGTAAGCAACAGCACACAGTCAAATAATTTCTAAATATTCAACAGCTTACCTGTATAGTTTTCTGGGAATTGAGATTCAGAGAGTTCAGGGATCGCTCGATCCAAATCAGTTTCAGTTTCAGTTTTCTTTATTCACCCAGGCCATTTACGCAGCATATGGGGTACACATTATTATTATAGATATTTATACTATGGCGGTAGTTATTATTATTATTATTATTATTATTATTATTATTATTATCATCATCATCATCATCATCATCATCATCATCATCATCACCACCACCACCACCACCACCACCACCACCACCACCACCACCACCACCACCACCATCATCATCATCATTATTATTATTATTATTATTATTATTATTTTATGATTAGCTGCTGCCGTTGCGTATTTGAAATATTTGGTTTTGACATCTTTTTCTTTGTCGTTGTCAACATCTTTGTTCTTGTCGATTGCATTGTTGTTGTTGTTGTTGTTGTTGTTGTTGTGGTGGTGGTGGTGGTGGTGGTTGTGGTGGTGATGATTGTAGCATATTGGTGCTGGAGCCGTGGTTGTTGCGTTGGTCGTAGTAGAGAGGTGTGTGTCCGAGGTGCTCCTAATGTCGTAGTTGTCGTTGTCGTTATCGTAGTTGTCGTTGTCATTGTTGTTGCTGTTGCTGTTGCTGTTGCTGTTGTCGTTGTTGTTGCTGTTGTTGTTGTTGTTGTTGTTGTTGTTGTTGTTGTTGTTGTTGTTGTTGTGAAGCGGATCTGTCTTTTTTCTTTGAGAGCCGCAGATATTTACATAACCTATTCAGTATTGGTTTGTTACAGATCGCAAACACGCCTTGAGTTTTCTCTGTTGTGTTCTGCCTTACATAGTAATCAGGTATAAATTGTGTTCTTTCTTTTGTGTATCTTTCGCAGCAGAAAAGAAAACGTATTTCTGTTTCTACTACGTTACATGTATTACAAAGTCATTCCTCCCTGTCAATACCCACCCACCTTTTAGATTCTATTGCGAGTTGATGGTTCAATGGTCTAAAATGACAAAAAGTTATAGCTTCTCTATAAGGTAATATTTTTAAATAGTTTTAGAATTCAAATTTTGTTTTTATTTCTTTATAGAACGTTAGCCGTGTTGAATCATTTATGAGTTGTGTCCATTTTTCTACATACTGATGCTCTAAAGCTTGTCTTGTTCGCTGCACTACCTGTTTTGTGTTTGCAGTTTCTGCCAAAAATATGTCCGATTGTCCTGTTATTTCTAAAATGGCTTTCACTTTGTTCATCCATTTAACTTGGATTTGGGTTCTTGACATAGAATCCAGACACGTGAAGAAAAGCATTGACGATAATTTCCCATAACCCCCATTTACTAACCCGGCCCAAAATCGTATCATGTTACATTGAATTTGGATGTCAAGTGGCATTCTTCCTAGTTCGCCATACACCATGATATTGCGTGTGCTTTTCTTTAGATTCAGTATACATTTAAAGAATTTCAATTGACATGATTCTATTAA
Source organism: Chaetoderma sp. LZ-2023a (assembly GCA_034401795.1). NCBI lineage: Eukaryota > Metazoa > Mollusca > Caudofoveata > Chaetodermatida > Chaetodermatidae > Chaetoderma > Chaetoderma sp. LZ-2023a. Next base: position 166,060,829 of record CM067369.1, on the reverse strand, counting down.
GTTAGTGTTTTCGAAGCCCCATATTGCTGATCCATATAAAAGAATAGGCACTACCATTGTTTCAAAAAGTACAATTTGTAGATCTATTGGGATATCGTGTTCTTTGATCTTCGTGATTAATGCATACATGGCTTTTGTTCCCTGTTTACAGTTTCGAATTTTGCAACTTTAAAACGTGCGATTTGACTTCATTTGAATTCCGAGATAGATGATTTCATCGACTATTTCAAGCTCCTGCCATCCCATTAAGAAATTAGGTGGGTCGTTGAGTTTTCTCTTGGACAATATCATTACTTTTGTTTTTGTAGTATTTATTTGCAGCTTCCAATGGATACAATAATTATGAAAAATATTTAGTGCGTGTTGCAATGCTTCTGGTGTTTCTGTCATTATGACCGTGTCGTCTGGATATAACAGTATGGCGAAGCGTATACATAGATTTAGATTCTCCTCTGCCATGTCATTAATAGATGTAAGGCAAAATAATTCATTGTCGTATAGATATTCCTCCAAGTCGTTTAAGAAAATAGAAAATAGGAAAGGTGAGAGATTCTCGCCTTGCCGTCCCCCAATATTGCTAATCATACAGTCTGAATCACAATGGTTGAGGCTAACAAAGGATTTAATAGATTTATACATGTTATATACAATTTTAAAGCATTTTCCTGTTATATTGCATTTAATTAGCTTGTACCACAGACCAGTTCTCCACACCGTATCAAATGCCTGCTTAAAATCTACGTAACAACAGTAAAGCCTTTTCTTTTGGGCAAAAAGTAATTCTTTAATTAAATTCAAGGAAAATATGTTGTCTTGTGTCGATCTTTGTTTCCTAAATCCGGTTTGGGCTTCTGTTATAATTTCATATGATTCTGAATAACTCTTTAGCCTTTCGTTTAGAATTGATGTAAATAATGTTCCAAGACAACTTAAAAGAGTAATTGGGCGATAATTTCCTGGGTCTGATGGATCACCTTTATTTTTGTATATAGGGATGATTTTTCCAACTAGCCATTCATTTGGCACTACTCCATTATCAAAGATATTATTAAACAAGCTCTCATAGACTGGGATCATAATTTCTGCCGAACATTTAATATACTCATTGTATATATTATCTACCCCTGCAGCTTTTCCATTTGATAATTTTCTTATACCATCCCAGATTTCCTTTCTTGTGATTGGTCCGTCAAGTTCGGCACAGTTGAGCACATCCATCATTTCTATTACATCAACGTTTGTATCTTGCCCCCCCACCCCTTCATTAACTTTTTTTAAATGCTCAACGAGTGCTTCGAGGTCTATTGTATTAGTTTCTTTGGTCTTTTTGGTAGTAGTGTTAAAGAGTTTCCAAAATGCTTTACTATCTCCCTTATGTAGCTTACGTAAATTGCTACGTAACTGTTGGCGTGGATCTTGTGCATATTTTAAAATTGTTATCTTATAACGTCGACTGGCCTTCTGTAATCGCTCTCTACTTATGTCTGTTTTGTTTATGTTGTGACTCTTTTTTGCTTTGTGGTATTCTTTCCGGACGTGGCTACATTCTTTGCCAAACCATGGTTTATTGTTATTCTTATGTTTCCCTAGATATTTCTTTTTGTAGCAATAACATCTTCCAGGCAAATTAGTTTCAAAATATTCACTAGAATATTTATTAAATTGTAAATGAATCGAAGACATAAAATTCGGACACTTTCTTGACTGTTTATTTGACGGATACGCCATTTTGATTGTGACGTGTGCGAACAGTTGGGGTATTTGATTATGACGTCAGACATTTGTGTGACAGGTGGTATCTCTCTAATTTCATCACTTTTAATATACCTTGAATGGCAGCGTATAAAAGAAACTATGCTCAGGCGCTATTAATTGTCCGTCTGTACACATAATTCCGTGTATTAAATTTTACTTAAATTTATTTGTCTAATATTTAACGTATCTAGACGCAATTTAAGCAAATTAAAACACTACATTGATAGTATAAATTTGTCCCCAAAGAATAAATAACTAAATCAAACTTGCAAATACATCATCCACATTGAATACAAGGTGTGTTTTCGAGTCGTCACGCTCAAGACAAATAGCATTTAGCAAATACGACATCTGTCTTCAGAGTAGGAACTTCCGGTGTAAAAATCCGACTTCCTGTTCCACAGTGCAGCTTCTGGTTCAATAGAAGGATTTCAGGTTCAACGAGTCCAATTCTGGTAATGGAGGAATCCAAATTTAGCTATGCCCCGCCCATCTCTAGCTAAGCTACGCCCACGCTTCGCCCACGTTGGGATTGATCGATCCCTGAACTCCCTGACAATCAATTTCCAGAAGATTATACGGATAAGTTGTTGAATATTTTGAAACTAATTTGACTGGGTGCTGTTGCGGCCCATAAACATTAATGAGCTGGGGTCAGTCAACTTCCGCCGATGAAATTGCTCGATAAGAAATAAAGAAAGTACACAGATTTACACATCTGCCTAAATCAAACCGAAAACCAGTCTACATGTTTTGTAGCGTGGATCGGCCGGACGGATGCGAACCATCCCAGCAAGGCTCCGCTCCGGGTACGTTCCAAGCACACACCCCTGGGTAGGATAGTACGTGTGTATAAAGCCATATGAGGCATAAACCCTTATCTTTCCCGCCAACATGTACTCGATATAATACCCCATATGAGAGAGGGTTTTCTATAAAACGTCCGTGAGATCGCGTAGTGCGCATGCGTCAGCGTTGGGAGAGAATGCGTACTTGTAGTGTACAGAGTTGGTGCAGGTGATTTCTTTAAATCACTTCCATTCTCGTCGTTCTTGGTACCAATTAAAACCAGAATGAGACGAGGATTCTAAAACTATTTACCTTTTTAAAATCGGACCAGAAATGGCCGAGTTATCCTTAAATGGCTCATTAAAATTATTTTCAAAATATTACTGTAATCGAGTGTATGTATTAAATGAATGGGGAATGCGCCTATCACGTGATAGCATCGTCACCCCTCCTAGCTGCACGCTGATTGGCTATAGATCGCCAGCTGATTGGCTGGGCGTCCTGCCTCTGACGTCACGAGTAGTATAAAATGAGCGAAAAATCAAGAATTGATTTAGGTGGGCTTATCGTTGAGCCGCAATCAACCCGCCCTGGAGAAATGCCGTTGGTCGAGTGGAGTGGCGACGCTGCTTACTTGCTGCTTTGTGTGTGTTGTAATATTTAAGGCGTTTATATGCTAGTTCCCAATGCTAGGGTCTAGACTCACGCCTGGCCTTTATGGTTTCTGTTGAATTCTTGTGGATTCTTGTGACGTCGGTTTGTGCATTAGCTTGTGTCTCTCTGTGTGTGTGTGTGTGTTGATTGTTGTCTCTCGATTTTGTCTCATGTTGCTGTTCTTGTCCATGGCTTTTCTGTTGCTCCTCATGCTTGGGCGTGGGTGATGGGGGTGGCCTAACCTGGACCTAACGGGGGTGGGGAAGGGATGGGGTAGGTGCTGGGTCGGGGGGGGGGAGTAGGTGCGTACCGTCTTATGATTTATTGTACCCAAGGGGGGGGGGCTTTAGGTCAGAGACCTCCCGGCCCCTTTGGGGGGAGTGGGGAGGTTGGGGTGTGGGGTCTTTCGGGTCCTGGGACCCATTTGCTCTTCTGGCCATCATCCGAGCAGGCACCAGCGCGCACTGGTTTGATTTTGATTGATTAGGTAGCCCGTATGGTGACTGTGTCCGTCCGAGGACGAACTTGATCAGTCATCCGGGTTGCATCCCTCCATAGTCCCATCGAAAAGTCCGAAAGATTCTAATTCTAGCAATTTTGTTTTGATTTTGTAATCCGTATGTTGCGTGGTTCCATCCGAGGACGAATCCATTCAGCATCCGGTTTACTTTGATTATGCCGAAATTTCTTGCCTACCTAACCCTAGCTCACGTTCACACAGTGATGGGCACTGTATGACGGGACCTCAATTTAAAGTCCCATCCGAGAAGACTGCTTGCTGCTTTTATCTGCTGTGTACTTATATCTGCTGGTGACTACGGCCGAGGTTGCAATCACGAATCCGCTGAGGACGACAAGACGAAGATGATGGACACGGAGGTCGTGATTGGCGTTGATTTGCTTTGGTGTAGATGCTGTCACTCTCTTCGCTCTTCTCTCGCCGTCGCTGGATAACATTTTAGCATAAGTATGAAAGGATTTTTAGTGACTCGACGACGTGACTTAAACCCATTCAACTCCCAAATAGCGCCACGTGCATTCAACTTATTATTTCTAATAGCAACAAGTTATAATTCTAAGTTAAATTTGGATATTTAGTTTACAAACACTGGATTTTAAGTTCAATTTTCCCAGTTTCTTGTTTATTTAATCACAGGCGATTATCTTAATTTGTTTCTTCTTATTTGATAGTATTATCATTCAGTTTCATCATAGTATTCTTTATTTAAATTGTCCTGATTTCCGTTTTGAGATTTTATTTTACAGACTGCCATCCACCCCCATCCCACCTCCAAAAGAAATAAAGTAATTCCCCCTCCCACCCCCTCCTCAACACTGCATACAACATAGACACTAGCCAACTACAATACATTAGGGAACATCAGGCAACACACTCCCAGCGACAACTTAATTTTTCGACTTTTTTCAGTTTTTACTTATTTAGAGCAACCCTTCGGGGAAGCAACGCAACCCTTCGGGGAAGCACCTCTAAGAGCGAGTCATGGCCCAAATACATCTAGGTGTGAGCGGCCAATAAATACCAACTACAATGAAATGAAATGAATCGAGACCACACTTCGGCGAGAGACAGCCAGCGAAGAGACTACCAGCACTTCAAGAGGAGCCATCCTACGGATGGACCTCGCGGCCCAGACGTAATCGCTACAGCATGTAGAACAAGTGGTGATTCTTGGCGGATAACTAGTCAGATCTTCCGGACCACGCAGAAAAGCGGTATTAAATCTTCTGCGCAGCATGTCATGTGATTAATTAACTTTTAGGCCACAGTCTGGTGGGACGTTGTCCTTTACACTGCAATAGCTATGCGATGTATCATTTACGGTGTACCCAGTTATGTTACATGCAATGTTTAACTACAACTGTAGCCCCCTCTGTTACGGCCAACTTTCAAACTACCGTCACCGGACGGACACTTTCTAACTTACTGTTTAAATTAACATACTAGTTATTATGACTATCTAATGGACATCCATCCACAGTCGTTCTTCTTCACCGTCTTGAGGGTGAGCCGCATCAACAGTTCGCCTGCGGAAATTTCCCAGCAACATCAGTATCGTGCCACCTCACGTTCTTCATCTGTAACGCAGGATCTACAGTGATTTATGAACTCTTTCCGTACCGATGACCAATAAGTACTCAATTACCCAGCCAGCAAGCCCAACCGGGCCCCAGTTGGGTTTCGAGAGGGCTGACTGGGCTCAACTAGGCTAGGGCTCTGGCTGGGCTGTTGGGTGGGCTCTGACTGGGGCCCAGTTGGGCTCAATTCAATTTACGGAAACCAAGAAATATCTTCTATGGGTTTCATCCAGTGCACCAAAAGAATTTCTTCCATTGAATCTCAAAGCTTTTGCCATATGCAGTTTTCGAAAATCAAGATTGATTCGGACTTGGTTATTTTACGCCGCTCTATGATGTCCGTTTTGCGCATGCGCACCCTCAGAGCGATCTCGTCTTATGTTTTGACATTCGTGTTCCCGCGAAGAAATCAACTCTGTATGTAACAAGGTACGCTACGCTAACTGGAGTGAGATAGATCTCATGGATATTGACCAGCCATTAGCGTGGTAACTTTACCGAGAATTTCGGTTTTTGTTTTCTTAAACACCAGGACAATTAAAATGCGAAGAAATGAACTCTGTTTGTAACAAAGTATATTATTTAAGATAAAAGGTACCGATATTAACTGAGCAGCCTTCGATATAGACGGTTATTATAGAGAAAATAGTCCCCCTTATTTTCTGACGTTATTCAAACTGGCTGCGTCCATGATAAACAAATATTTTCACGACAGCTTTGCACATGAATATACCTGTGCTCCTGTGAATTTACTAGAACAATCGACTGAGGCATGCACTGCTACATCCGTCCAAGGGTATTGTATCGCTGTTTTGTGCACGAGATAGATCTAAAGTCAGACACACAGTGTAGTCGACGAGTCACGTAGCCCAGTGAGTGATAACAACACTATAGCCATCTACTCACTTATGCAAGGCCAAGATATCAGATAAAGCAGTAAGTATGTAGCATACGTCTATATATTTATCTTTCGGTCGGTCTGTCGGTCGGCTTTAGATTACCCCTTAGCTATGACTCATTTAGAAAATTTACCACTGAAATGACAAACTCGGTTACCAAGCCAGTCATGCCAGTGGTAAATAGTCTTCTCTTGGCCTGCAAATTGACATTCCTCAAGGCCTCTACTAGTCCACTGCAAAGGCTGGTTTTGGTCGGCTTCACCATGAAAGGGTTAACCCTTTCAACGACAAGTCCAAATACATTCCTTGCAATATGTAACATATTTTGTCCAGTATTTTGAAATTAATATGACTGAAAGCAGTTGCTGCCTAAGGCAGCAATGGCTTCCAGTTATATTAATTTTCAAATATTCAAAAGATTTCCTGTTTGTTTGTGCTGAGACTGAGATACATTGAATTCATCGGTGAAATGGTTAATGGTCAAACTAACCAAACACCGTCATCTACAGTGAGTGAGTAATCTGCATTTGTTGGCCAAGAAGACTATTTTGGAACTTTTACCACTGGAATGACTGGCTCAGTTACCAAGCCAGTTATGCCAGTGGTACAATTTAAAAAAATAGTCTTCTCTTGGCCTTCAAATTGAAGAAAGACTTTTTTGAAAATTTACCACTGGAATAACAAGCTAGTATATAGACATTCCTCAAGTCGAGGGCTACTGAGACCGGTTTTGGCTGCCAGCGGCTTCATCATAAGTCCACGTAAATTCTTCGCGATGTGTAACATATTTTGTTCAATATTGTGAAATTAATATCTCATAAGGCAGCAGTGGCTTCCGGTCATATTAATTTTTCAATATTCAAAAGATTTCCTGTTTGTTTGCCCTTAGATTGAGATATATTGAACTTATCAGTGAAAAGGTTAATTGTCAAACTGACTAAAAACCTACATTTACAGTGAGTTTGGGAAATGTGCATTTGTTGGCCAAGATGGCTATTTTTGAAATTTTGCCACTGGAATGACTGGCTCGATGACGGCGCAAGTCATTTGAGTGGTAAACTGTAAAAAATAATGTTCTCTCAGTCGGTCGTCAGTCGTTTGGTATAATAAGAGTATTTAGAAAACTTACTGCTGAAAGGACTAATTCAGTTCCGAAGCCAGTGGTACACTTTTCAAAAATAGTCTTCTCTTGGCCTGCAAATTGACATTCCTCAAGACCACTAGTCCACTACAGACTGGTTTTTGTCGGCTTCACCATGAAAGGGTTAACCCTTTCAACGACAACTCCAAGTACATTCCTTGCAATATGTATCTAATTTTGTCCAATATTTTGAAATTAATATGACTGAAATCAGTTGCTGCCTAAGGCAGCCATTAGGCAGCAATGGCTTCCAGTCATATTTATTTTTATTATATCCAGTAGATGTCCTATTTGTTAAAGGGTTAATGGTCATACTAATAAAAAACAGCATTCAGAGTTGCTTTGAAACCTGAGAAATGTGCATTTCCTGGCCAAGAAGACTATTTTAGAGATTGTACCACTGGAATGACTGGCTCAATGACAGAGCGAGTCATTCCAGTGGTAAATTAAAAAAAATAGTATCTTGGTCTGCAACAATTTGAATTTTCTTGCGATTGCTAATGTTGTGATTCTTTTTATTTAGAACATACATGTAATATTGTGTTTATATTTCAGGCAACATGTCAACCTAGATGGTTTCATCACCAGGCATTTGATCAGTTGCTGTGTCCAGCGAAGCATTTACATATGCAAATACAATCCTGTTGACAATACCAGATAATTGTACATTTCAGCATAGAGCATGCTGTAGTTTGCGCTTTCCGGATGCCAGCCAGAGCTTTGTAAATGATGCATAGTATGGTGATATGTTAAGGAGAATGTAATCAATATTCTTGAAAACGAGTTAAATTTGGTTCATAACATTTATAACTCAATGCCACAGCTCGTATCACTACTTGTAGTTGGCATCCATACATACTGGATTTCTGACCCATCGTCCATTTCAACAGGGTTCTTTCACAAACCTACTTACCTCGTCACGGTTAGGGCTGGTCTCTGCTGGACATCTTGAGCAATGGCAGTCTTGTAAAATATATTTAGAACTGATGTCGAGACTATAATGACAGTCAATATGTGTAACATCATCAGCAGATCTCCTCTGAGAGGGCTCCAGTGTAAATGTTCATTCGCCTGGATGACTGTGAACCTAAACGCCTAACACATTCCAGGAATTGTGCATTGAAAATCTGTTACTTACTTATTTTGAAGTAACACTGAAACATAGCATATGGATGAATTGAATTTGTCTCAATCTACCATACACAACCTGCTATAGATGTTTTTCAGTGTTTCTATCATTCAGTATTAGTATCCGGTTATGTTTTAACCCTTTAACGCTCATATCAGCCAAACACAGTCTTGAGAAATGTCCATTTACAGAAAAAGAGACGACTATTTTTGAAAATTTACCACTGGAATGACTGGCTCGATAACTGAGCCAGTCATTTCAGTGGTAAATTTTCAAAAATAGTCTTCTCTTAGTCTGTAAATGGACATTTGTCATTTATATGAGTGAAAATCTTAGATTTTATGATGAAAGATGTACCAGATATTGTCAACACACATCTCCTTATCCTCTTGACGGATTTGAACCAAATTTGGTTAGAATTACCGTATTGTTTTTTCGTGAAAATCTTAGATTTTATGAAAAATAAGGAAATTGTCAAAACACATCTAATTAACAGATTTATGGATTTTGACTGGAAGGAGTGGATGCTAGGATTCTAACGTGTTGGGCTCTAGGACTTCTATTCAGAATTCTGTTTGGTAAACTGTTTGGGTGAAAATCCTAGCTTTTATGAAAAATTCACCTGATATTGTCAAAATGCATCTATCTCTTCCTTAACCGCTTGACGGATTTTATCCAAATTGTACTGGAAGGATCCTTCTTTCTACTGTAGTAAAATTACCCACCATGTGCTAATGGTTCAGGTGAACACCACATGTCCTTCTTGGGCCTCTTGTTCATACAGTCTTGGTGTCTCTGAGAGTTGGAATTGCTTTAGCTTTAGCCATTAACAGTGTGCAGTAGCACAATTTCAATTAATTACACAAATTGTCATTCAAAAGGATATTGAATGGTAAAATCTCTCTGATGTAATTGCTAAAAGCATTCATTGAATCTGCAAACTGTTGCCTTCCCCAGCACTCAGTCAAATTAGTTTCACGATATTGAACAGCTTGCTTGTATAGTTACATTGATATTGCGATTCCGGCAATTCAGGGTTCTCTTGATCCCAACAGGGGCACAGCATGGGCGGAGCTTAGTTAGAAATGGGCGTGCCAATGCTAGAAATGGATCCTTCTATTGAATATTGGGTTGTCGTTCAACAGGTGTGTGTTTACTTGTTTATAAAAAAAAGTTCGGCTGTGGCTAAGAAGCTACTACCCAACCTGTGGTTACCAACCTCGATACAAAGCTTTGTACTACAAATAAATTTATATCAATTCTACAATGCATTTATATTGTTCTGCCATGTAGTTTCTCTAACCTTAATTGACAGTTCCTGCACAAAATGACATGGTAAAAGATATAAATATATCTATATGTTTAAACATTCTGATTTCAGAATAAGCCTTCCTTATGCACAATGTGCAAACATATAGATATTTGTATGTCTTTTACTATGTAATTTTGCGCAGGCACTGCTATATCAATCAGCCGGGTTTCATTGTTGTAGTATTATAGTTATTGTATGTGATTCGTATATGCACCATTTTCTGCTTGTTTTCTGAACAGTAAATGTATTTTAATATCTTATTCAAGCTGTTGTTATCCTTTTGTTTTCTGCTTTTTTCAATTATTCCCATTGGAAAAAGTTTGTTTCCCATTTGCACTGTCCCCACTCATGCATATCCATACATTGCTAGTATTTGATGATGTATGCCTAACTTATGGAAATCACAGGTCATTTTTGTGTATCAGTCTTGAAAAGTTCAGGAAACTGTTTTCTCAATTATTGGTAAAGTTTGCATACAATATAAGGCTACTGATTATCAATCGGCTCTACATGAGAATGCGTTTCAGAACATCTAATTTGCAAAATCTCCTGCATCCCCTACAGATAGCTCAGTTTGAAAGACCTTGAAAATGAGACATGGTCCTTAAAAAGTGCTTGGAAGAATCAGTCAAATTCTTGTATGAACCATGAGTTAGGCATGTTCTAATTTCGGGAGACATCGCAAGCATAGCTCTGGCAATTAATCAATCGGTCACTCGCTCCTTACTGCCCCACACTTGTTTCACTTGACGCGTTGGCATTTACAGTTCAGGAATGACAAATTATATGTAATATAAGAAATATTTGTTTGAATATTTTGAAACTACTTTGTCTGAAAGCGGCAATCCTCATGTCACAAAGGTGCATATCATCTCATTGCCACGCTATGACCGTACATAGCATGAACGTGGTCTATCTAGCTGCTATGTTGAACACATCATCGATCATGGTCCATAATGTTTGTTCTTAATCGTTGAAGCCCATATTTATTTCTGGGGTTAAAAGGTTACTATCTGGAACCGCTATGGAAATTTGCTTCCGGAAGATAACTTGAATTATTGAGAAAATATTGCTACTTACCATATTGCTCAAATGTGATCGTGCCATGGCTGCTCACTCAACTATGTGACTGACTCAACGAAATGATGCCTCGTCTAAACCGATGGTGGATAAACTGCCATGACATGTCCTATTCAGAGGTTACCATTGCCTCAAAGAGCATTCCATTCATGGTACATAGAGGCCCATATCTATAGTCCCTGTGGGACCGGCTGCAGCCCTTATGAAGCCCAGAACACCCCACAAAGCTTGGGGCCCACTCAGAGCTTGTGGATCCTCGTCCGACCCACCTGTAGCCTTTGTTCGGCCCAGTCTGATCCCAAAGCCTATTTGTGACCCACATCTAGCCCTAGTGGATCCCACTCTGATACCACCTGTAGCCCTTGTGGGGCCCACCTGTAGCCCTTATTGGACCTACATAGGGCCCACATCTAGCCCTTGTGGGGCTCAGTTGGGGCCCATATATAACCCATTGTGGACTGGCCCAGTTGGGGGCCAACTGGCACCCAGTGACAAAATTGGGCCCCAGCAAGTAATGCTGGTGGGTAACTATACTATTGTACTATTATATTAATTTATTCCGTTATAGATACTGATGACTAATAGGTACTTCCCAGGTCGTTTGAGACCGCATTTTATAGTTTCTATCTTTTTACTGTATATATTATCCTTATTTTTGTGCTTATTGGACCCACATATGGCCCACATCTAGCCCTTGTGGGGCTCAGTTGGGGCCCATATGTAACCCATTGTGGGATGGCCCAGTTGGGGCCCAACTGGCACTCAGTGACAAAACTGGCTGGGGCCCAACTGAGCAGCCAAACTGGGCCCTACAAGGGAGCCCATCTGGGGCCCCAATTGGACCCCGGCAGGTAATGCTGGTTGGGTAACTATACTATTGTACTATTTTCTTAATTTATTCCGTTATAGGTACTGATGACTAATAAGTACCTCCCCGGGCATCTGAGACCGCATTTTATAGTTTCTATCTTTTTACTGTATATATTATCCTTATTTTTGTGCTTACAACTAACGAGCATCGCAAGGTCCTATGTCCTGATATACTGTTAGCCCTGTGATGGTTAGTTATGTATATGGCAAGCAGGGGAAGCAGCCATCCTAGTTATTTTGTTTTGTTTATATAAAAACTCTAGGAGGCAGTACGCTGGACTATACTATACAACAACATTATATCTGCATCACTTTCCCTCCAGCATCAATTTTACACTGAGGTCACTGTTCATACTCACATTGCTCAAGCCTGACATGTGATCGACTAAACCTGGCTATTCTAGCTTGATAGGATAGGTTTAAAGTAGCTCGGGACAATATCTCCGTAAGAGACATTTGTGTACGCCTCTTATCCGGCTGTAGCAGATATGTAACACCGCACATTGGCTAGATTGTAGGAAATTGGCCAAATACCTTAGGGCCTCTTATTATTATCGAGGGACTGTCTCTTTCTGCGCTCCTCCAGCCACAAGGCTTAATAATTGTCTGAAACTATTAGGGTTTCCGAGTGGTGAAGACCAAAGTGCCGATTTCACATACATGCCCCTCTGTATCTTCGGATACCAGTTAGCATAGATAACCCCGCCAATGTAGGAAGCACTGCGAAAAGATATACATATTATATAAAACCGGCCTGCAGTGCATCACTAGCAATTCTGAAACTTAACCCTAACGACAGGCAAATGTTAGTTTCAACACACGGGTGACGGACGGGACGCAGATCTCCATCCAATGTACAGTGACTGGGTGCAGTCTTTTAGACCCACCACGCCTTCACGGGAAGGTCATTAAGGGTGGATATATGTCTCTTACTCCCAGCCATAAAATATGTATGCGCTTTCTAAATTGCTTATGTGAATGGTAACTTGTCCTAGTGAGGTTATATGTAGTTGCGGGGAGATATGTAACCGGATCGTTATGTGATTTGGAAGCTGTCACTCCGTATCATGCCTGCACGCTGTCTTTCTGAGGGAGATGCTATGTGGGGTGACCTTCGGGAAACCGTCGGCAAGTCGCGATACGGGATCTGTAACCCCGAGAACCGTAGCTAACCAGCCCTCCCCGGGCATCCTGTACATGCGGTGCAACGGAGTGGAGCAACATAACGGACCAGGGCATACCCCCGCGAACTACAGTTTTCTGTTCGCAGACAATTTGTTTAGAGCTAAACGATTGCAAACTTTTACAAACATCACTTTTCAGTTGAACAGCGTCGCCATCGCTGTTGTTTTGTGATCGTAAATTACGTCACCGGATGAAGTCTCGCCTATCGTGTGAGTAAGCTGAAATCTGATTGGTGGACTCCAACCGGCTTTTAAGGTTATGCGACATAGCAAGAGATAAAAGAACTACAAGTATGCCCACTAACAGCGGAGCTATGCCCGTGGGGGTATATTAGTACGATGCGTTATCCCAGATACAATACCGACTGAGATATAAGAAAACAATGATATTAAAGAGATTTCTGTACGAAGGCCTATCATACAAGGATCTTTCCAGACTTAAGACTGTTGCGGCGGCAATTGTCCGTGGTCTATTAGCGGAATCTCTTGTAGAGATGAGAGGTAACAGTGCGCGATGAATTGATTGAGGCAGACAAATGACGAACAGTCACAATGGCCTAATAGTCTCATATGCCCCTTTTGTAATCATGTGATGTGAACCTGGCCCATTTGTCCACACTATGCTACGTTGTCAATGACATGATACTTAAGAAAATGAGTGCAGTATGCCTATCGCACATTCATATTTCTTTCCTTGCTTCGTTCACATTTTGCTATATTCCCTTCCTCACCCCTCTCTCTCTCTCTCTCCTCTCTCTCTCTCTCTCCCTCCCTTCGTCTCTCCCTCCTCCCACCCCCTCTCTCACCACTTCCTCTCCCCCTCTCCCTCTCTCCCTCTCTCTCTCTCCCATCTCTCTCTCTCTCTCTCTCTCTCTCCCCGTCTCCCTCCTCTCTCCCTCTCTCTCTTTCTCCCTCCCTCCCCCCTCTCTCTCTCTCGCTCTCTCCCTCTCTCTCCCACACGCTCTCTCACGCGCGCTCGCTCTCTGTGGGCGGCAACATATTAAAAGCAAGCGTATGGTAAGATATAGCAGCTAATCTATCCTCACCTACCCCTTTTTCAGCGGTAGTTACGCGATCTGCAAAACGTAAACGTGGAATTATAATAAAATACAAGAGGCCCAAAGGGTCTGTGTCGCTCACCTGGAATTATTGGCGACTGGCACAACCAAACAAAATGAGATGACCACTGTAAAAATTTACCAATCAAATTTCAGTGAAGAAAAATTACCCAAGTTTTATTAAAATTGTCTCAGTGGTTAATAATTTTAAGTCTTTATGTTTTTCTCAGAAATTTTGCAGAAAATACAAAATGTCTGCCAAAACGTTACATTTTGATCGATTTATGGCGGACATGTTTTTTTACATATCAACTTACTTTCCATGGACAAATTTTAATGGCGTTTCGGCCCTAATCATATTAGCCAAATTTCGGCCCAATCCGTTCAGCAGTTCTGGAGAAGTCGTTTTCGAGATGGCCAAACCATTTGGCAAATTAAGTTCCCTCGAACAAACTTGGTCCAGCTCTTGCCCTAGACCATATTTCATGAGGTCTGCATCGATCCCCAAGCAGTTTCAGAAGATTTTTAAAGACGTTTCTAAAAATCGGCCGAAATCCAAGATGGTAGCCGGCCCAATTGGCTGATCGATTTCGTTTGAACAAACTTGAATCTCTGTGCCCTGAGGATGCTTCCTGAAAAATACGATTGAAATTGTCCCTGAGATTCTCGAGAAAAAGACATTTTAAATTTCCTATTGCTTTAGTATGGGGGCTTATGGCGGGAAAATGATCCAAGATGGCCGTCAACCGGTTAAACCGACCGTTTCGAAAATTGCAAATTTGAGATCAGAATACACAAAAAACATATATAAACCAATTTCGGCCTCGAAACCCATCAAATAAAAAATCCAATATGGCCGCCAAACACGCTATATATTTATTGGCCCACGGCGGCTATATTTATTTATGGATCAACTTCCCTTTAATAAAGTTTAATGGCCCTTAGTCCCTAATCATATCTGACAAATTTCTCCCCCATTCCTTTAGCGGTTCTGGAGAAGAAGTTGTTTTCGCTAAAACTAGCTCAACCAAGATGGCTGCCAATCATTCCTTGAACAAACTTGGGTCAGCTGTTGCCCTAGATCATATTTCTTGAGGTTTGCCTCAATTTCCCAAGCGGTTTCTGAGAAGAAGATCTTTAAAGACGTTTCTAAAAATCGACCGAAATCCAAGATGGCCGCCGTCCCAATTGGCCTTTCGGCTTCGTTTGAGCAGACTTGAATCTCTATGCTCTACTGAAGCTTCCTTCCGAATACAACTGAAATTAGCCCAGTAGTTCTCGAGAAGACAATTTAAATTTCCCATTGCTTTAGTAAAGGATCTTTTGGCGGGAAAAGGATCCAAGATGGCCACCAAACCGTTTATCCGACCGTTTCCAAGATTACAAATTTGAGATCAGAATACCCAAAAACACGTATAAAACCAATTTCTTTATTATGTAATAATCAACTTGTTGAATATTTTGAAACTAATTTGACTAGAAGTTGTTGCTGCCATAATTTCCAGTAAAATTAGTTTAAAAATATTCAACAGCTTACCTGCGTGGTTGCTATTATAGCCATTGCCAAACCATAGGTGGCACTTCTACGACTGAGCGAATATACCAAGTGAGACACACTAGTTTTTTTCTGATTGGTTGAAAACTAAATCAGTACAGCCATCATAGGCTGTAAAATGTATCAATATTTACCCGCTAAAGACTGAATGTCTTTCTTTAACGGCAAGATAAAACGTTTAAAATGTTATGCATAGTTTATGAGTGACATATTATATCACCTGAATAGCTAATATGCGATTATGCAAGCTCTCCTATAACATTAACACCAACTGGTAACTTTGACGCTTTGCAGGTATGGCTTGACATGGGGTCGCTCCTAATATGATCGTTGACATTCTGTGATCAATAGTTCATCTCTGGAAAGAAAACCCATAAAAGCCCCGCTAAATTTGAAACCTAAGGGGTAACCCTGATCTTTGACCTGTTCATTTTGGTACCAAAATGAACTAACTTCTTCAGGGCACAAAGAGCAACATTCTAGCCAGGTATGGTGGTAATCTGATTAAAAATATATATAGGTGTAGTCGCAATTCAAAAATCCATGTAAATTCACACAAAACCTTCCTATGGGCCTTGTTGGCACGGGAAAGTATATATCTCGAAAACGCTTTGCAAATCCATCTTCCGTTGAATAGTACACGGTTTCTCCATTGGAACTAGGAGATGGCCAAGGTTGAAGCTGATCGACTAAAACCTCTAGAAAGCACCTGCGGTACAAAGTTTCTTACGGAGAAGAAAAACAAAGAAGAAAGAAAGAACAAGACAGATCATGTAAGGAAATAATAATTTGCTGTTACACACAGATTAATAATGATAGTGATCCTAAGCTTATCCTGAAGCTTGCGTTGTTTCTTTATCCGCATTGCATTCCTTTATCCGTATCACAATTATTACTCTCGCCCCGTAAGGAAAAGAGTATAGGCCTACTGCCAGTCTCCCCACCTGCCTTCCACTCGCCTGCGTACTCGCCCACCCGGCCGTCCGCGCGTGCGTGGGTGTCCTGAGCTGTATCTAAAAAACTGCTTAAACAATTTGGCTAAAATGATAACACAACAACCAAACTGGCAGTGCAAGGGGATTTTCAGATATTGGTCGTGTATGCAAGTCAATGTAGGGAGGAAATTGTCGAAGAATTAAAGCGTTCCATAGGATGCAAAAATCACTTTGGTGTTTGATTCCACACACCCAGGTTTTCGCCTGATGACGTCATTAAATATGGCCGCCAGAGATGTACAAATCGGATATAAATTACCATATATCTTTAAAGGACAATTCCGGGATTGGTAAAAGTGTACTTTATTTGAAAGACTATTATATGACTAACATATTGGCTCCTAAATAAAAACAATAGACAAATAACACGAGTAATTATACCATCGTAAACATGGGATTATTTTATCTCCCGGGCGGCGCCATTTTCTTGCAACGAGAGCGAGATTTCACGAGATCCTGACATCATCCCCGCACCAACGCGATCTTTGCCGAGCGCGAATGCTGTACAGTAAATATATATATGCATGGAGGCCTAACATGTGCTAGTTTGTAATCTTTAGGACACTGTGCAGTTACGCTAGTAAGTTTTTCAAGTAATTCTAGTATCCGAAGTCGGTGGGAATCGTTAATCCCTAGACCGCTGAAACATAGATTCCATTTTCTCTATCCTATCAGAATGTGTTCATTTTGGTAACAATGCTGTTGTAAGTCATTGCTGTGCACGACAGAAACACGTTTCAGCCAAAAAAATTCATAATGTACCCCGGCACTATCTCTGTAAGTAGGCTATTACGCATTTTACACCATGCGATAAGGGTTAAATGAAGTGGCACACTTGACACGTGCATATTTTGTCAAATTACTCAGCCGACTCAAGATACTGTCATATCGTGTGTCGCAGGCAGTGTACATATATATATATATATATATATATATATATATATATATATATATATATATATATATATATATATATATATATATATATATATATATATATTCCAAGAAAACATATGATATGATAATATTGCCGGAACCACAGAACCGATTATAATAATTCTGATACCTACCTGTAGCTGTAAATTCGAAGATTTATCCAATGCTAGGGAAGTTAGAATTGGCCTAGTGTTTCAAAAGATACACTCTGCGGGAAAAACTAAGCCAGCAAAGATTTCAAACAAAAATTTCAGGATGCGCTTTATCCATCATCCCATATCGGAATGAGTATTACAGCTACAATGAGAGAATTTGCTGTGCCGAAGCTTTACAATGTTATCACATAACAGGAAGAATTCCATCAAAATATCTTAATTATTGACATTACTACAGCTTGCCGGGCAATGTTGATCGGCGATGAAAATTCCCAGATTTTATGTCAAAATGGTAATTCATTTGGTGATATCTCTGGCAATATTCACGTGAGCAAAATTATAGTCGGTCAGGCAAATAGACATTTCTTTCAGTTTCAAGCACACTCCAATTTAATGACAATACGTAAAGATAGAGTCTGCTAGACAAAAACCAGCTCATTCTGAATTTTACCAAAAAGGGATAACATATTCTCAAATCGTATCTTAGATGAAAATCTTTTCATATATTCCAGTCTTTTGAACCTCTGTTCCGATATTAATATCCAGTATATCATATTAATCCCGAGATCTGCACCTTTTTAGAGATCCGAGAATCATTGGAATCGCTTCAGCGGTTCGTTTGCTATTATCATTTACGCATACTTCCTTAAATATATACCCGCTTCTAGCGGCCTTGCTCCTCCAGTCATAGCAATAGCGGCGGTGAGGGGCTGGCGTCGCTAGACGCGATAAAATGGCAGCGCCCCCATGTGCGAAATATTGTCAATTTTACCGACTTTAGCTAGCTATAGTTGGTTACGCTATTTATATCTGGTTATTATTCAGGTGCAATTTCATTAAACATGTAATAATCTTTCAAATAAAGCACACTTTTTATTCTCCCGAAATTGTCCTTTTAAAAATATGACGCATGAAACCTTCAAAATAGAGCATATAACTCTATTAATTCAACGTCGTCATGGTCAGTTCTTATTACAACATTTTGCATCCTCCAAAGGTCTTCATTGATAACATTATTAAAATGATTGGCCGGGCTATAAATCTGGTATGGATCGCCCACACACGCTTTCGCAGCTCAACAACGAGGCCTTTAGTCAGCCAACAACTAGTAAATAGGCTTCTTAATTTGACACATACACCTGCATCAGACTCTATGATTTGTGATGAGTTGCTGAATTTCATCCTGGTTTCATTGTTGCAAAATAATTTTATGTAGCTACACGTTATCAGCTCCTGTAGAATCGATGTTTACCACTCTCAAATCAGTGTCAAGTAATCTTAAACTTTGTAATATTTTCGAAAGGCTATCACATTTCTTATGGAAATTAACATTCTGGTTAATTATATGCCTTTGTTGTATGAATCACATCTGTTTATTACAGAACCTTATGGGCTATCAGAATGTGGTCACTGACGATAAGCGGTTGTTTAAGACAACTCATTGGCTATGATAAATAACTGTATGGACCCCAACTGATGATGCTTTACTAAGATTTTTGGTTTTACAATCATATGTCTTAATGAACCACGATGAATTGGATTCAAATGCAGGTGTCCGTTATAGACTGTTATCATTGTAGACATAAACAATGAGTGAATGCATATCATCCTGATATCTTCATTCGTTGTCGAACACAGTTGTTCAGAAGTCCTTTGCCCGTTGCAACTTTAACAAAGTACTGTTGCAATGGACAATTCCGCTTTTAACTATGTCCCGCCCATCTCTAGCTAAGCTCCACCCACACCTCGCTCGTGTTGGGATCGATCGATCTCTGAACACCGTGACTATCAATTTCCAAAATAATTACACAGTAAGCTGTTGAATATTTTGAAACTAATTTGACCGGGTGCTGTTGCTGCCTAAGGCAGCAACAGCGCCCAGTCAAATTAGTTTCAAAATATTCAACAGCATGTTTCTTAAATAGCTAAGAATTGCAAAGACATACAATTCATACAACGTGTCGGAGTATTTGAGATTTGATGACGGTCTATATGGAACCCTTTGTGACGTAATGAGTGTGACGTCATCATACACGTGCTGAGCTGAATATGACGTCACACGAGGTCAGATGATGGATGGATACTCTGGAAAGGTGAATTGAAACAGGGATATATCGCAGTGGTATATAATGGGGGTGTACTGCATTGTTTGTGAGGTCCAACTCAATAGATCTAAACAATTTGAAAATATTGTCTTGACCATAGGATCATTTCACATGACGAAGGTTCTACTAGGATGCATTGGAAAGTTCATGGATTGGAGTGGAGCTTCAGATATTCTCATTGAGTATTCGGAGTAAATGTGACTGGGTCTGTGCAGAGTGGAAGAAACTATGTAAACTGTGTGGGGGAATGTTTATGCTATGCTAACTTTCCTCAACGAGGATGAGCTAGGTGTGCATAGTAAAAAGATGCAGACGCTGATACTTGTACAGCAATGTGATTGGAAATTCAGATAACTGTTAAGGTGTGTTTTATGAGATTAATACAGTTATGCTGATGTCTGATTTTCAAAATTTCATTGGCTGTGGGCGACTGAAATCACAACAGTTCCTATGTTAGGATAACGTTCAAGAGCTTGCGTCTGTTCTGAGGAACTTGATTTGATCGGAAAGGAAGGGTGTGCTGGAATTACACTTGGAATCTATGCAAAGACTTCAACCAATATTTGGAATGTTTGGTTGTGCAAACTATCAGCACGGGAGCTCACTTTATCTAGAGGATATGGGAAGGTTTAAGAACACAACTCCATGAATGTGTGATACATTTCTCATGGGTAAGCCTACTGTGAAGAGGTATTAAGTTCACACATTCACAGCCGTCAGTGCTGACATAGATCTAGAACAAACTATCAATAGATTATAAATGAGTTCATCTAGAATAATCGGAAACACCGAACAAAAGAAATGTGGTGCTTAGTTGATGATTATCAACTTGTTCCACGAAGTAACATCGTCCATTACAACACCCGCTGACCTAAATGTTCACTATGAGTTGACACGAGCAGAGATGTAAAACACTGATAAAGCAATCTCGTCAATGATGCAATATGTGCTGTCATAAGGAAATAATTGTGAAGAGTTTGTTTATAACCAGTTGCGCAACCTGATGACAAAGGATGGTGTGACAGACAGTATTAAAAGCAAATGTGTTGGATACATGGAACTGTGGCCGTAAAATATATGCCAACATTTACAACCAACATGCACCGATAATCCCCAATAGTAAATCCGACTCTAAATCCTCACATAGTCAGGTTTATCGAATGACACCGATTACCAAACTTCGTCAATATGACATGCGGGATTTACACTTATATGAACTATTAGAAAACTGTATGCGTTTTGATGAGCATGGACTCCTTGAAAATAGGAGGAAAATTAGTCTTATGGCTGAATTGGAGCCTGTTCCATTCAATGACACCAGAAATAATGCCTTTCATTCTGACAGGCGTACCTGGTTCATCTTAGACGTTATGAACTGCTTGAGGAAGTTGGCAACAAAGTAGCAATATTTGTGGATTGAGATATTCGGAGATATTGCTACTGTATCCTAAAAATATATGTAAGCCATCACAAGCATTTGCTACTAGGATGGACCATGTGTTTAACAGCTACCATGATTGTTCACCAAAAAACTGAACGTATACACATGAAAGCCAATGATGTTCTCGATTTGACAACTATTTTCGAACATATACGGTTACCTGTTGAGATGGAATCATGTTGACCAATCGCACCCCCACCCCATACCATCCCCCCCACCCCCAATAAGCTGATGCGTCCAGATGGCATATGGCTTGACCACGATCGTATTCGTAACACCAGGCACAGATATGGCGCTCTCATCCATTTCGCATGCCTCTATACTGTGGGACTCAATGAAATGTGGATACGGACTGGCATAAAAAAACTGGGTCCTGACGCGTGTTCTGTTCAGTCAGTCACCAATGCCTTATATGGTGATGATTATCCAAGTTAATTCAGAACCAAAACACATCTATGATTTGTAATCCTTTTAGATTTTTGAAAGACATCTGATTGTCACCCTATGTCTGTGATTAGTGACAACATGACCGCAAAAGAAGAATACTCGATGATCTTAGAGCCATCTATCACGCGTATCGTCAAATAAACGAGAAATGCTGAACGTCCACAGGACGTTGGCTTCGAAATTGTTGATAGCGGTTTTATGCCATCTAGAGTTATAGATCAGTTCCAGAGTGACATTGACGAGGCCCGCAACTGTGTTAAGTGTGCGACATCGTTATGTTATGTAGAATGTTTATAACTTGTGTTGCGTCTTTTGCCGGTGTAGAAGAATTGATGCTGCGAACGTAGACTGCAAAACAGAACAGATTATATGATAAATCAACCAATGTATCGAACTATTATGCATGTTTATAATGTGTGCTCATGCAGTCTGGCTTCCTAAAATGTAGTACCGAGGCTTCTAATAAGGGGGCCTAAAGCATCAAATAAAATATTAGAACATTTTAACCATTTGAACCTGAAAGTTGAAACACTACTCTCTCAATTTCAAACTTATGCTAGAATTTGTCGAATACTTTGAAACTAATTTTACTGAAACCTGCTACTGCATTACGTATACATGTTGCCCTGCAGTTTGGATGCTTCTTCTTCTTCTTCTTCTTCTTCTTCTTCTTCTTCTTTTCGTTCGCTGATCATACCGCCAGTCCTGTAAGTGACTATCGACATGATCATAAGTTTGGAGGCTGACAACTGTTTTGTATTTCCCTCATGAATGTGGGGTGGCTAGAAAGGTTACGTCATCCTCTGAACCACAGAACGTACATGCATACCTCACGTTCAGACAGCATATGCGCATAATTTGCATAATGGAATGCAATTTCTTTATTTTTGACCAATTTTTCAGGATAATCTTTCATTGGTAAGAATTCACTTTGGATTGCGTTTCTGCGAGTCGCTTCTACACACTACCAGTCGTCCTGGTTAGACTAGGAACTGTAGATTACATGACCACATTGATTTACTATAGTTAGGCTATATTTTGACGGTATCAGGAGTTATAGTTTTTAAGGTATGTGCTGTTCTATATCCGATTTATATCTCTATCGCTGCCATTTTTAATGACGTCATCAGACGAAAGCATAGGGCTTGGAATAAAGGGCCAAGTGATTTTTTTTCACCGTTTAAATAAGTTCCTGTTTCCTCCCTGCATTGACTTGCACACAACCGTGGTATCAGCCTCTGGACTAACTAGGATTCCATAACATTGAGCATGATAACAATCATCCGATAACAAAAAAGAATCTTTTCAATATTGACAATAATGGGAGGGCAGGGGGCGGATGGTGGTGGATGGTGTACTGCCTCGCGCTAATGTTGGAACGTGATCGCATCCATTTTGCCTCCTCAAATGATGTAGTGTGCGAGGTGTAGATACAGATACAACGTTCATTATTATGTAATAACTATAATGTCGAATGTTTTGAAACTAATCTGACTGAAATCTTAAGCAATGCAGCAACGGCATACGATCAAATTAGTTTCGAAGTAGTCTTCACTGCCAAACTACTGATCGCACCCATAATGGATGTGCGTATTTACGTTGTGAAATACCCTAGTCTTTCTTCTGATTGGTTGACAAGCAAACCATAACGGCTTTCATAGATCGGAAAAATACATCAACGTGTGGCTATTAACCCCTCTTGTACCATTTCATGTCCACGTGTGCCAAAAATGAATGTGGGAAGAATGGGGGTAACGGGGCAAAACGCAACATTACGATACCTGCCGTATTTTTTAGTTGCCACGTGTAATTAGCATTTTTTCATTAACCCTGACACCCCGTTCACAGTCCAGTGTGTGTTTCAGCCACGAAACCGTTTCAAGAATAAATCGACAAAGTTGAATTTTTGACAAGTTTCTTAAAATATTAGTGCTGTTTAGTAAGCGTTACCGTTCTCACTCGGAAGATGGGAATTCAGGTGATATGTATGTTGTACGAAAGCGAATCTACCTGGGTTGATTATGAGGGAGAGGAGGCAATTCACCTTTCCACTGTATCCATCCATCATATGACGTCTTAATCAACTACGTAACGTGTGGAAGGACATCATAATCAATGACGTCATTATGACATCATGAATGAAGTACATTAGTACGTCAGGAACGCATAATTGAAGACGGACTATGCGTTGTTGTACGAATTGTATGTATTTACTATTTAATAAATATTCTGTTGGATATTTTAAAACTAATCTGAATGGGCGCTGTTGCCCGCCATAGGCAGCAACAGCAACCAGTCAAATTAGTTACAAACTATTCGACAGCTTGCCTGTATAGTTTTCGGGAAATTGAGGAAAGAGATCAATCCCAACACGGCGAAGTGTGGGTGGAGCTTAGCTAGAGGTGGGCGGGAAATAGCTAAAACTGGAAAGGTCCATTCTGTAAGCCTCGCGCATGTTGTCAGCCGTTGTTGAAGTTTACTACCTTAGGGGCAATACCGGGACACGGCCCCGTTTTGCCCGGAAGAGGGATGTTGGTGTCTCCATTCTGTTCCAAGCACAGCACGGAAAGAGACAAATGAATGTTTGCAGCGTCTGATGAGCGGCGACATCTTGTCATGGCTGTTATTTGCATTGGAGCAGGTGCTTCGTACATCCCACCTATGCTGATATTCCATCGTAAGCGTAAAACCAGAGCTTATGGATACAGATTGACTAGGTCCGTGGGCTGCAACCAGAGAGCCAGACGCCCCTCTCGAATTGAAATTAGTATAATTTTACTGTGCTTCCCACGCCACTGAGTTCTTTAAGCCCCTGACCAATTACTATGGCGACGAAGTAGAATCTTGGCTCCGATCTTATCTGGGCTGTGTTGTTGCAAAGTATCAGCGTGCTGGCTTGTTTGATACGCCTTTGTGAAAACAGTTTTAATACACACTGCCATCAGTGCGTTGTGAAAAGCAAGAATCTGGCCACCTCAGCTAAAGGCCTTCTACTTTCAAGATATCTGCCAAGAAAATTGCTTCTGTCTCAAAGACTGTCACTAGCTAGAAGAACGGGTTGCCTAAACCAACTGATTCACCTTACAAACAAGCGCAGCAGCAGCAGCAGCAGCAGCAGCAACAACGAGCTTTAAAGTCACCATTTCTGTGAGCCAAAGAAAAATAAGCAGAGCCAAATTTAAAAAAGCATGCAACGAAAAGACGACAATGATACCGACGCATAAAGGCTTTCTGTGGCGATCTTTATTCGTGGTCGACATAAGATGGATTGCAAGTGAAGAGTGTTAGCAGTAAGTACATTGCTCAGGCTCATGATTTGCGGACGGTGAAGTCAACAATGACTATGACCTTTGGAAATAAGTATCATTTTAATATTCATGGCTTGCTCACACTTGCGATAAACAGGGCACTGATTAATTTTATTAATTAGCGTTCAATCCTTACATTGTTTCCAGTTTCATCGTTTCTTTATTCTCTCAGGCCGTATTTTCAACAGCATATGAGGTATGCCTTTTTTAACATGTTGGTGGTAGTGACAATACATAATAATGTTAATTATTATTATTATTATTATTATTATTATTATTAGTAGTAGTAGTAGTAGTAGTAGTAGTAGTAGTAGTAGTAGTAGTAGTAGTAGTAGTAGTAGTAGTAGTAGTAGTAGTAGTAGTAGTAGTAGTAGTAGTAGTAGTAGTAGTAGTAGTCGTAGTAGTAGTAGTAGTAGCAGCAGCAGCAGCAGCAGCAGTAGCAGCAGCAGTAGTAGTAGTAGTAGTAGTAGTATTTACCATTACCATTTTATTGCAATCATAAACATTATCATCACTTGGAATTATTATAATACTTAGTTACAACCATTGATCTTGTGTAGGTTCTAAGAATTCAGTTTCCAAAGGTCATCACTGCCTGAACACCATCGACCTTTAGCAACAGCGTGCCCAGTATGAACGCATAGAAAGCTATGTAATAGATTTCTAGATGAATACAATGTCTGTGGAATTTTTGAGTGGAGAACATAAACCCCATTCCACATCTTAATTCCGACTCATCATTTTAGAACTACAGCTTAGACATCTTGCTGACTATATTGAAATTAAGTAACCTGGTAGCTGTTACTATAGCAAACATCACATCAGACAAACCGATATCAACATAGTCGAGAGGGTGAGCATAATCCTGTCATTTCTGTGGGAGCAGGCTAAAAACTAGGCAGGTGACAGGTATGCCGCTATATGTCTAATCAGATGATTAGAGGAAGTAATTAATATACAGAAACGAGTAAGATAATAAAGCATGGAAGACATTGTAAAAGTGATTTTTGTAAAATGAGCACCGTCATTGCTGCAACATAAATTTCGCGCACACCTGCATAATTCCTGTACTTTGCTAGATTTTAAATTTGATATATTATAAACACACAGGTCAAGTCATCTTGTCAAATTCCGTCATGTTACTTTTCTTTGAAAGTCTTTAAAATGTGCATAGTCTGTTTAGTATCGGTTTGTTGCAAATTACAAATAACCCCTTCTGTTTTGTCTACGATAATATGGGTTACGTAATAGTCTTGTATGCATCCTTTCCTTTCATGGATAAATGTCTTGCAGTGAAAAAGGAAATACATTTCATTTTCTATGATGTTACAGTGACTGGATACACGATTGTTTCTCTCTATATCTCTATATCAGCCCATCTCATTGTTTCAATAGGAAGTTGATGGTTTAGTGTTCGGAATTAACATAATGTTAAAGCTGTGACGTTTCTCTCTGCAATGGTAGTTCCAGTTTTACCACAGACAGTGGCCCATTTCGGCCCAAGTATGGGCCAAAACAAGGCAATGTGACATTTTTAGTTTTGTCTTAGTTTAGCGTTTTATATTAAAAAAGAACGGGATACGCCTTTTGTTTTTAAAGCGCTGTGTGTTAGTAATGTGTTCAATTATGTTTCAAGCGTATTAATGTAAGTCTCTTCATTCAAAACTACCGGCGCCCCATGTTCACCTACAGCGGTCCTCGAGGAATATCCATTTGTAGGCCGAGATAAGAGTATTAAAACAATCTACCACTGAAATGACTGGCTCGGTAACCGAGCCAGTCATTTCAGTGATATATTTTTTAAATATACTCTTCTTTTGACCTCCAAATTGATACCGGATAAGCAAAAATTTGAACTTTCTTTACAAGTATCACTTTGATGGCGAAACGGGCCACACGCAACCCGTGCAGTGGTGTTAAGGAATGTCCATTTTCAGGAAACCATTTGATGACATTGAAAGATATCTTTATGTAAATTCCAGTGGTCAATTTATAAAAATAATCTTCTCTAGCCCGCAAAATCTTTTATTTTCTTGAAAAATAGCGTGACCATTAAAATGATTCATTGATAAGAATAGCAGTTTGAGCGCAAGAGGGTCTAGAGACGGCACCAAGAAAAAAAGAAAAATCACATGCATAGTTTATAGTGTTCTCTTATACCAGTATTTAGGTTCTACACATCGATTTTCGCTCACAACGTTAGCGTCAAATTGGATGGGAATTAAATTACAAAAGCCGTCAGTGAATTGATGCGTTATTTCATATTTAGACAACGCTGGTGACAGGTATGCCGATAAGAAAGACTCGAAGACAAAAATGCGGGACACATATAACTTTTCTGACTTAATTACAGCTATTGCCTGTCACGATAACTAGAACATACATCCTAGGTTTTGCGATAGTAACGGTTGACATTGTAAAGAGAGAATTTCTGTACTATTATATCAATTATATCACACTGTAGTCTTAACCTCACTCGCGCACGCACACATACGCAGACTGTAATCTGATTATATTAAGGATGACAACTTGCCACATACATTAACTGGGGAACTCTAATCGCATGAGCAAAAGTGTGGCAAAATTGGGTGGTTGGTA
Organism: Chaetoderma sp. LZ-2023a; assembly: GCA_034401795.1. NCBI lineage: Eukaryota > Metazoa > Mollusca > Caudofoveata > Chaetodermatida > Chaetodermatidae > Chaetoderma > Chaetoderma sp. LZ-2023a. The sequence continues at coordinate 166,033,321 of CM067369.1, read as the reverse complement.
GTCTTCGCGTGGTTAGAACCATATGGGTAAAGCCGCGTTTCACACCATCCAGGGATAAGGGGACATGATCGCCATTTTGGAGTTGAAACAAACGGTCCTACTTAACCACGTTTACCCTTTCGTGACGGAGCAGGCTAAAAACCAGCCCCTGAAGTGGTATTGATGGGTGCCCATTTGCAGGCCAAAACGAGGGTATTTTTGAAATGTTAACACTAGAATGGCTGGCTCGATAACCGAGCCAGTCATTCAAGTGGTAAAATTTAAAGATAGTCTTCTCTTGTCATACAAATGGACATGCAATAGGCAATTTTTTTATTTTCGTGACCAAATTTAGCCATTAAATGGTTAACCGCTCATCCTAGCAATTGACCTTTCAAGTTTTGGCTATGTCCCTCTCTAGCTAAGCCCCACCCACACTTCGCCATGTTGGGATTGATCGATCCCCGAATGCCCTGACTATCAATTTCCTGAAAACCATACAGGTAAGCTGTTAAATATTTCGTAACTATTTTGACTGGGTGATGTAGCTGCCTATGGCAGCAACAGCGCCCAGTCAAATTAGTTTCAAAATATTCAACGTGATATTTATTAAATAGTAAAGACATACAATTCGCCAAGCAACGCATAGTCCGTCTTCAATTATGCGTTCGTGACGTACTTGTCTAAGTCATTCATAACGTCAGAATGACGTCACTGACGTCATTGATTGTGATGATGACTACACGTCAGGTAGTTGATTATGACGTCATATGATGGATGGATACAGCGGAAAGGCCCTTTGATAGGTTGCGCTTCCACCTACACGCTCCTCTGTACTGAGCGATCAGGTGGTGCATATAATACCGTTTCCATCGGGACTTATGACTATAACTGGATCTGCATAATAAATTATATTACGCGGGCTCCTGGTTTCTCCGCGCCATTCGAAACAACTTCAGGTATTGACTGTTCTATCGGTTTCGGTACCAGCATCTCCACAACAGAATTATATTAATTATTTAAAAGAAAGACGTGTCGTGAAAGATGCTAATGAAACAAGAGCAATCAGCTAATGCTGCAGCAGATCATCACCATCTCATTTTTGTCACATCTTAAAGAGTTTTTGGATTTTCTGGAATTTCCGGTTTTACGGATTTTTTCCCCATAAATTCTCCCTATCACAGCTAAAATCGTCGAATCCTAACGCATGGCCACATACATTCTTGTGTTAAAATTCAAGCAATATCGAACCAGCAGTTTCCGAGATACTCATAGATCTCGAATTTGATCCGACCCGGATCCAGGCTCTTTTATCAGGATTACAGCCGAACTCTGGAAATCCTCTGGCACGCCAAGTCCATTAATTGAGTTAAAATCTGGGATAAATCGAATCAGTAGTCCTTGAAATACAGGTGCGGACATACAGACCGACTGACCGACGGGTGGGCGGACGGACAGACTGACAAAAGGACAGACGCACAGCTGGGCAGGTGGCTGGCGGGAAAGTTGTTGGGCGGGCGGATTGAGGGACGGACGGACAGGCGAACAGAGTCAATCGCAATACCCGCTTCCCCTTCTGGGGTGAGGGTGATAAAAGATAATCGTATTCAATTTATTATGCATGCCGGATGACACTAATACAATGGTGACCATCATCTTCAGTGAACGAAGGAAATTAAAAGATACCATCATCTACACTTTCTCAATGTTTCATGCATATACTACCAAACTAACGAAATATGACGCACAGGTAAATGGATTTGATCAACTACCATTTGTGGTCAGCAGATGGTCAGTTTTTAAAAGACAAATGATCAGATTATCACCATCTGCTCGTCACATGTACCACTTAATAATAACATGTCATGTGTATTTAGAAAGTTTTTGGCCTTACTGACCACTTCCTTGGTAATCACTAAGATTGGCGACCAGGTCACGGTTCACTAGATAAGACGTGTGCATCTACGCATTTCTAGCCAAGGTCCATCCAATAGACCTTTCCATTTTAGCTATGCCCCGCCCATCTCTAGCTAAGCTCCATCCACAATCCTCTCGTGTTTGGATCGATCGATCTCTGAACCCCCTGAAAAATATAAGGCAATTTTAAGCTGTTGAATATTTTGAAACGAATTTGACTAGGTGCTGTTGCTGCAATGGCGCCCAGTCAAATTAGTTTCAAAATATTCAACATGTTTATTAAATAGTAGAGACATACAATTCTTACAACGTATCGGACTATTAAGAGTTAAAGACGGGCCTAATATAATCATTTATGACGTAATGATTATGACGTCATCATACACGCCGCTTAGCTGATTATGACGCTATATGACGTCAAATCATCGATGAATACTCTGCAAATGTGAATCGTTACACGCGTTAAAATCGATTTAAAACTTCGAAACCTGAATTCGGAGAATATTAATTTCAGGTAAGTAGCCGTTGAATATTTTGAAACCAGTTTTAATGGGGACTTTTGCTGCATATGGCAGCAACAGCTTCCAGTTGAATCAGTTTCAAAATATTCAACAGACCCTTTCTTTAATTGCAAATTCATCGAAGATATACAATTCTTAGATCTTTGCGAAGACTTTTCGATTTAATGACGTAGCTATATCATTAATCTGCAATGCAATCGCATATTATTAAAATCACTCAGAATCTTTCTTCTTTCTTTCTTTCTTTCTTTCTTTCTTTCTTTGTTGATTTCGTTCTTTCTTTCATTCTTTCTTATTCTTCGTGAAAGACTTTCCACCGCGTCTCCTACAGTTTTCATCCGATCAACTCCAAACTTGGTCAACTTCCGCTACTCAGCCTGGAATCATGTGCTTGTGCTTTTAGTTCGGATTGGCCAAAAGGTTTTCAAGCTACCCACCTTTGAATGGGCAAAAAAGCCCCATAGGAAATGTATGGGGATTTTCGATAATGGTATTTGAAGTGCTACCGCACCCAAAGTCTTGATCGGATCACTACCATTCTTGGTGAGGATGTCACGCTTGGAATCCTGAAGATGTATGTCCACCTAAAATGTGACCCCGACCTTTATCCTTTCACCCTCCGCCCCACCCTCATGCATGGAAAATGGCCCATAGGAAATGAATGGGGATTTTCACCATTGATCTTTTGAGTTGCTACTACAGGTAGAAATTTCATAGGATCACTACCGTACTTGGTTAGGATGTTACAAATGGCGAATTCTCTTTCCAATTTTTTTTTCAAATGGCTGCGAGGCGCACATTTTGGGGTCAAAATCTTTTTGCAGAAAGGAACACAGGATGACAAACGGTGAAAAAAAGATTTTTTGAAATTCTTTTTTCAAAATGGCCGCCCTTTGCATCCGGTCGATTTGAAATTGTGTGAACTTATATTGACTAGATTTGGCATCAAATTTACGGTTAATCCATCCAACAATTGTTTAGGAATCAGCTATTCCATGCCACATTATCCAAATATTAAACTTATGGGAACAATATTTAAACAGCGTTTCCTCCTAGAGTTTTCTTCCGATTCTCTTCAAAACTGGTCAGATTCTATCACATTGAGCGATCTAGTTAATTTCCAATGAATTTTTAAATATCTACCTCGGAGGCACCGTCATTCACGGGAAAAATTTTCCAATTTTCATGTGTGGCATAATTTACATGACATTCATTATGCAACGCAACTTCAAAGAGGTTCAAATAAGGACACCTTATTTTATCCTTAGGGTTAAGGTGAGCTGTTAGTGTAAACATATGGGTATTTCAAGCTTGGATCTTTGTTATTGTATCAGGACCAAACGTGTTTAATGGTCTTAGAAGAGGCCTTATAATATTCCTTAATGGTCAGACATCGCAGATTTACAGTTACTTCAGTAAATATTATCTAGTGTTGATTGTAACGTCAAATAACATTGGCTATATTTGATTATGACATCAGTTACCTGAGTGACAGATCGGATAATCTATTAACCCATTAACACTCAGATCAGCCGAAAATGGCTTCTGCCGTGATCTTGAAAACGGTCAATTTGCAGACCAAGAGAAGATTATTTTTGAAAATTTACCACTGGAATGACTGCCTCGATAATCGAGCCAGTTATCTCACTGGTAAATTTTCAGAAATAGTCTTCTCTTGGTATGCAAATGGACATTTTCTATGAGGAAATTTAAATTTCCTTGAACAAAGTCAAGGGTTAAAAGGGTAGGCAAGTTTGCATCTCTTATTAATTAGAAACGTAAAACTTGATTAGCGATAATGATGATATGATTTATTTAAGTTAATATTTACACTGTCGTTCCTTCAACGTTATACTTGATGGTCAGAGACCTGGACTAATCCTATTTGTGGCACATGGCTAACTGTTTGTTGGGGCCCCTTATTTGGTCGTCATGGAGGGAATGACTGCTGCTCATACTGCTGCTGATGATGCTTCTGCTATTACCCACTCACCCACCCACCAACCCACTCACCCACCCACCCACCCACCCACCCACCCACTCACCCACTCACCCACTCACCCACTCACCCACTTACCCACTCACCCACTTACCCACCCACTCACCCAATCACCCACTCACCCATTTACCCACTCACCCACTTACCCACCCACTCACACACTCACCCACCCACCCCCACCCACTCACCCACTCACCCACTTACCCACCCACTCACCCACCCACCCACTCACCCACTTACCCACTCATCCACTCACCCACTCACCCACTTACACACCCACTCACCCAATTACCCACTCACCCACTTACCCACCCACTTACCCACCCACTCACCCACTCACCCACTCACCCACCCACGCACTCACCCAATTACCCACCCACTCACCCACTTACCGACCCACTCACCCACTTACCCACCCACCCACTTACCCACCCATCCAGCCACCCACTACCACCACCACCACCACTCCTACTACTACTACTACTACTACTACTACTACTACTACTACTACTACTACTACTACTACTACTACTACTACTACTACTACTACTACTACTTCTACGCATTCTGTTGGATATTTTCAAACTAATTTGAGCGCTGGTGCTGCTTTAAGCAGCAACAGCTTCTAGTTTAATTTGTTTTAAAATATTCAACCGATTGCGTATACATTGACTGTAAAAGTGAGATCCGGGGATTTCGGTTTCAAATGGTTAAAATGCGATAATGGTTATATAGGGGCCCCTTATTTTCAGGGCTCCGGGGCTATAACCCTCTTAACAGTGGCCTTAATTCGGCTGATAATTATGTAGAAAACGGTTCGGATAAAGCATGATGTTGATTGGTGTGGTAAACACCTGATCTCTCCCACACCCTACCTCCCCCCCCCACTCCATCTCTCTCTATCTCTCTATCTCTCCCTCTCTCTCTCTCTCTCTCTCTCTCTCTCTCTCTCTCGCTCTCTCCCCTCTCCCCCTCTCCCTCTCTCTCTCCCCACCCCATCTCTCCCTCTCTGGAAATCATGGTTCAAAGTGTTAAATCGATTCACATGCGGGCACAATGCGGTTAATCAGAGTTCGCTTACTCAACCCTATGCCGATTCTGATAACCTGGTATCGCCCGGCATATCACAATCATCATAGGCTGGAGTCCGAGAACTCGGACTAGATGCGGTCGGCGCACAGCTGCAAGTGAATCCTCTATTAAAGCGAGACAATTTACAATGGATTTTATTTCCATGGCAGAGAGAATATATTTAGTTTCCAGACTTGCTTGCGTAAACGTTATTGCGGGATTGCTAAATCTTATTAGATTTTCAGCAATTCCACTAATGTCAGACAACTATTAAATCGGCATAATGTAAAACAATAGGGATTAACCCTTTAATGCTTAAATTCGTTCTCAGAAAATGTCCGATTGCAGACAAAAAAGGATTATTTTTTAAATTGTATCACTGAAATGACTTCTTATGTTATCGAGCCGTTCATTTCAGTGGTAAAATTGTCAAAAGTAGTCTTTTCTTTTGTCTGAAAACTATCAACATGAGCATTTCTCAAGTACACTGGAAATCGTTTTTGGCTCGCGTGATTATTATTAAAAAGTAAAACACTCGTTTCCATGTTTATATCTATGAGGGATAGCGGTATTGTTAAATGGAGGAACCCAGTTTTAGCAATGCCCCGTCCATCTCTCGCCAAGTTCCTCCCACACTTCGCTCGGATTTGTATCCATCGATCCCTGATCTTCCTGGCTATCAGTTTTCAGAAAACTATACAGGTAAGCTGCTGAATATTTTGAAATTAATTTGACTGGATACTGTTGCTGCCAATGGCGGCAACAGCGCCCCGCCAAACTAGTTTCAAAATATTCAACAGCATGTTTATTAAATATTAAAGACACAATTCGTACAACAACGCTCTAGCCCATCACCAATTATGCGTTAGTGAAGCACTTAATAACGACATTCATGACGACATTGTTTATGAAGTCATCCTACACGTCACGCAGTTGATTATGACGTCATACAATGGATATATAACTGGTTCATTGCGCAGCTGGAGAAGTAGGTAACCAAACGCATATGATATGCCATTATGTTAGAACGACCACTTGTATTGTGTGGCCACGGCGATCGACGCTCCAGAACATCAAAGAGCTACATGCCTGGTGGACAACAACCGCACAAATTTATTCACAACATCAAACAAATAGTACACTAGAAATTATCGAAGACCCATACATTTAGTTTAAAAAACGGGGTTTTATCACTGTGCCCGTCACAGGGGCATCTTAACACCGAGAGAAAAATGTAACACTACGCAACCTTGGAGAAACATATTTTTAGGCATAAATCCAAAATGGCCGCCGCCAATATAGGTAAAAAATACAATACGGTCATAGCTTAGCTAATAATAGGCCTATTCTGATGAGATTGGTATGCGTTATGATAGTTTTGCGTATGCCCGATAGATTCAAGAGCCTTTCATTATCATCTAAGGCTAACTTGGGGTTTGGCCTAATATATCTCTAATTTGCGAATAAAACTGGCCTTGGAGCCATGGCCTGTTTGATTAGATCATGCTATGTTAAAATAAATGCCACGAGTTCAAGGCCAAGTACAGAAGGTCATGGTTATGACATCTAAGTGCCACACGATATGTATAAACACTATACATATAAAATAATAAAGTTATGTCAGAATAATAAATGTCGAGTTTATTAGCATCAACGTTCAATGGCACACATTTAGAGATCATCTATAAGTTTATTCTATAAGTTTCGGGTATCATACAAATGCAAGCAACGAAGAAGATGACATACCACGATGTCGCTGATTAAAAGACCACCGCATTAACGATGCTGCATATATAATCACGCAGGAGATTACAGAGACAGTACAAGTATCGTTATATTATCCACCGCAACTGATATAGCCATCGACAAACTTGAGCATATGGTACCAACATTACAATGCTTAATAAAATGGTTGAAGAACCCAAAAGTGAATCAGAAAAGATAGATTTTCAAGGATTACTTTAAGGTATGGCATTCTTTACACCGCCTTTTAGCCGCAGTGCCTCCCACATAATTCTTTATTATCACATTTTAATTACAACATTTTAGAAACAGGAGATTACAAGGCATAACTAATTTAATTGTCTAATTAACGGGTTATTTTAATTTGTTTTAGAGCATGACTGTTTTACTTGGTCTGCCACATACGCGAAATTTTGAATATGACAAATTCAAGGGCTTTTCAAGGAAATTTTCACTTCTGGTTAAATTCAAGGACCGTCAAGGCCTTGAAAATGCAATAAGTTTCCCAAGAATTCTTAAAGTTATGGGAATGCGAACGGTTGATCATAAATCATGTATATCGCACTGTTAGCCACAGGTTTATATACAAAGAGATGAGAGCCCATCGCATAACCAGGTGATGGCATTCGAAAGTTTTGCTAGTTAGCTGATCTCCGGGGGTCATAAAAAATGGCAATGGAGGTGAGTTTCCTCAATGGGTTGCAGATAATCTTGACTACAATGAGAATACTCTTACTGGTTACAATTCCACAAATGTCATGTGTATCATAACGTGTCAGACACCTCGCGTCAATGATGAACAAACAACTGTAATTAAGCGCATGAGTGTTTCTGCAGCAGAGATAGTATATGCTGTTGACTTTACTCAGGTCCCACAAACCTCCACTAAAATAACTTATGTCAACGGTCATGTTTGAGAGAATCACTCAGAATATGTGGATGTAATGAGGGTTCAGTCTGTATATACCTTGTGGATAATTTCAGGATACTTTTGTGCAAATCCACCTAGCTGGCAGGGTGACTACTAAGTATTATGTGGCGATTTCAGATATTTTTAATCCGATGATTCATCTTACCCCACAAACGGATGCGGTTGTTTATAGCACAACGATATTTGTTTGTGATTAAGCACTTTCAGCAGGCCTGTGTTGTGCTGCGGCAATCTTTGACCAACCTCTCTTGCTAAAGACATACAGATTAAAGACCGGTAAACCATATACGTTTCAAACCCTACTTATTCATCTTGAAGGTTTTCATCAGCTACTGTCCTTCCTCGGAGCTCGTCGTAAAACTTATGGAGGGCAATGGTTTGGAAGAAGCATAGGCAACAGTTTATGCAAGAAGGTAATTGCCGAGCATCATGGAAGGAAAAGCACACACAAAGACACGCTGCACTTGCCTACTTCCAGCTCTGCATGTTGTGATGATACAACCAATGTTCCAGTTAATGACAACGATGGGAAACTCAAAACTGAGGATGATAATAACAGTAGTCTGGTAAAAGGCATGCACTATGACTCATCATTTGAAACAACAGTAGAAACATCAGATATATTTATAGCAAGGTATATTACAATCAGATAAACAATCTCACAATGTCAACGATGAAATATGTTGCATTATGGCGAGGGAAGAGAAACAGATTCTGAAGATATTTTACAAGAACTCAGTAAAATGGTAGACACGATGACTTCGAAATATTAATTAATGTTTGTGAAATTTGTCTCCACAGCGTGCGATATTTATTAGAGCTGAAGGACAGGCAAGTAGGCATTGCATATTAAAGCAACATATGATATGCTGCCATTTCTCGCTGCAGCATGCCATGCATCTATATCAAGTACTGTTGCCTATATCTCCAAGATTGTCAAGCCACACGATGTGTTTCAAAAGACGCATTTATGAATGGATTGTTTACTGTGCGGCGGAATGAAAACCTCTTTTGGTGTGGAACATGGACAAATATGAAAATAGAGCAGAAATCAATGAGATCCAGACAACAATACTATGCCTTATCAACATCACACACAAAGAAGCTGCAGCGACTAAATGCCTTCTAACTGCCCGCATTGTAGCATGGTATGCAGATGTTATCCGAACCCTCACTGATACTCACTCTACTGGTACATGATGTAAACAGAGTAGGAAACTACCAGCTGGTGGCATCAGCATCAACTACAATGATATGAGCAAACTCAGCATTAATGATGAGGTATAATCCCTTTATGAATGATGACGAGTCACAGTTGAGGAATATTGCAACAGTTGTTATTGCTGCTCGGCGCATTAATGCAGATCGTGCTATAAATATTGGTAATGAAGTCCATAAACTAATCACAAACAAGAAATATAGTGATGTTGTGTTGAAAGGGCCCAACCAAGCGAGAACTTTTCCAATGATGAGAAAGTCCCTCAAATTACAAAGTGTTAAAGACATATGCACCCCATCTGTAGATCTCTGCCAACGATTACTGTTTATTGCATATGCAGGTGAACTACTTGATGTAACTATTTTTGGTTATTAATTGCCAACTGTATCATTTGCTTTATTCCATGATGATGTAAAAATGAGGAAGAGATGTGCGCCTTTCTACATCGAATTTTGTGGCCAAAGGATGGTACATTGCTGGGAGTGTGTCTGTCTTATTTAGGTTGTGTGACCCATTTAATACGCCATGTATATTCAGCTATTCGAGTTTGTGATGTGTTTGATAGCTATGCAGGGACTAAATCAAGAACTTGACATATTTGTGAAGAGTAACTCACCTATTCCCGAAAATAAAGCGAGTTCCCAGTCGAACAATCCAAATAAACAGCAGTTCATTGATTTACTGGCACGTTATCGGATTAAAGGTGATGTAGCAGTCGACTATATATGTGATGAAGGTGATGTGGATATTGTTATTGTTCATACCGCGGTAGCATTTTCCAATATTCATACTACTGTAAACGATGGCACAGATGTGCTTATTCTTTATTGTACCAATGCCGGTGATATGACAGACATCTTCATGCAAGCAAAACAACAATGCATTTCTATTAATGCTGCCAAATGTAAGAATTTGCGTGGTCTTGAAAAATGTACATGTATCCTGATTCTTCATTTGTTGTCCGGCTGTGATATGAGATAAGGTATATTCAGCGTTGGGAAACTAAAGATACTTAAACACTGCAGTCATCAGAAATATTGAGGAGTAGTAAGTGTATTTGGTGATAGCACCCCATCAGTGACAGATGTTACTGCAGCTGTTGGGCGATTCATGTTGACCCTATACGGTGGTGGTAATAAGGTAAAGAGTCTTGATGCACTACTTTACCTGAAAGTAACATCAATGAAATATGTATCCGTTGGACGTATGTCGCCAACAAGCAGGAGTGTATCCGTTCATCACTCACTGAGTCTACACGTGCAGGTAAATACAGGGGTAGAACTAAACACTATTTTCGACAAGGAAGAGTGTAGCTCTAAAGTATACGGCGGTTCAGTTCTTCCAGTAATTACGGATAAAGAGATATCCGATGTTCTTGTAAAGCCAGTATTGGCCTTGATGATGATGATGATGATGATGATGATGATGATGATCTTAATTAGCTGTTACAAGGGGATTGGCCCTTAGTATGTTTAACTATGCATTAAAACATTTTCCTTCTGTCAAACGGCTGTTGTACTGCTATTATGCTACATTAGCAAATGTGTATAGTTCAAGCTTATTATAAAGAAATTGAAAAGTAAGTTAACTGAGACACTTGGCGAAATCTTCCTTTGATGTTGCCGCAAACACTATTAAATGTATCCTGTACATAGTGCACATATTTATGTGATTATTCTTAATGCAATCAGCATCATTTATTAGACATTCCAAAGCAGTTGTAAAGCATTAAATTCGATACATGTGCACATTAACTCATGTACAGCATGATGCATTAACAGAATTCTAGCATTTTACGTAATTAATAACGGTTTCCTTTGATGTCTCGAAAATCACCTTTCCCTAAGATTGCGAAGGGGTTGCATTTTATTTACTTTTAGAGAACATCCGTTGATGTTGATGTTAGAGCAAATTTTATTTTATTTTTAGGACTAAAATCGTATCGATTTGTACCGTACTAAAAATAAGTTGCATAATAATATGTTTAGTTTATACCAAACTAGCGATGAATCACAAGCGACCACGAAAGGATTAAATACTCCGGATTTCTCTGCGAAACGGAGATAAATTCGATCGTCAGATTTATGCTTGAATTTTTTTATATTTGCGTAAATTATAATTTACATCTTCTTGGATATTGAGTAGTCGTGTATATATAAGAATTGACGTTAAAATTGACCGACGGGAAGCTTTCTAAGGACATTTGTTCCGTATGTTAAATTTCTAAATCAATCAGCCTTTAAGACGGGTGGTCAAATGGAGGAATCCAGTTTTATCTATGCACCTCCCATCTCTAGCTAGCGTCCATCCACACCTCGCTCGTGTTGGGATCGATCCCTGGACTATCAATTTCAAGAAAACTATATAGGTAAGCTGTTGAATATTTTGAAACTAATTTGACTGGGTTCTGTTGCTGCCTATGGCAGCAACAGCGCCCAGTAAAATTAATTTCAAAATATTCAACAGCATCAGCTTTGTTTATTAAATAGAAAAATACATACAATTCGCTAAACAACCCTTAGTCCGTCATCAATTAAGCGTTCGCGACGAACTTATCTACGTCATTTATTACGTTATTGATTATTACGTCGTCCTACACGCCACGTAGCTGTTCATTACGTCATATGATTGATGGATAAACTGGAAAGATCTATGCTCAATGGGCCACCATCTTGTGCTCGCAAAGTAGGCCTACACATCCAATGCCGATCATTCTAGGTTAATTGATCACCCGTCATTAGATATAATTGTTGACGTTTCGACAGTATAGTCTATAATTACTGTCTCTAGCTTCGGCTGGGTGCCTGAGTGAATGCGTCCGGGTTTCTCTACGAAACGGAGATAAATTCGATCGTCAGATTTGTGCTTGCATTTTGTTGCTTTCCTTTAACCCTTTGATGGATAAATATGAACAAGTAAATCAAAATATAGAGAATCTGGAACACGGTCACTTCATATCACTATTATGGACAGAGTTGAAAATTATCAATTTATACGAGCTTTAGCGAGTGCAAATTGATAATTTTCAACGAGGTTCATAATAGTGATATGAAAAGTGACCGAGTTTGAGATTTTATTTATCATATAATCTGTAATTTTGAAATATTTGTTAATAGTTGCTGATGTGACTTTTATCTGATTTCTCATTTTCGTGAAATCGATACCGCCGCTGTGACGCACCACTACGTGATAACAGATACTGAATGCGCAGCAAAATATAGTTACAAACACAAAATCTGGCGATGTCAGCCCTAAACTACACTTTTCTTCTAAGACTATCGCAGAGCCACGGCCATCAATCGTTATTTCGCTGCCGACTGATAAACTGTCAAACGATGACATTTCGCGATGACGTTTCATGAATGACAAATCGTAGTAAACAAATCGTAGTAAAACAGTACCGTGTAGTAATCCCTACGCGTCACGCTCACATCAATCGATGTTTTAATTGGTCGATTCAAATGGGTTGCGCACCCAACAGCCAATGAAAATACTCCGTTGAATATGGCACGTGTGCTCATATCCAAAAATATGGATCGGGCTAGAAGGCTTGTTTATATGATAAATCAAAATATGTACTAATTGAATGCCAATTTGCGCGAATGGGGAGCACTATTTTATTTTTAGAATTTACCACTGGAATGGCGGGCTCGGTTATTGTGCGAGTCGTTCCGCTGGTGAAGTTTCTGGAATGGAGTTCTCTGGGCATTTCTCAGGATCGCTGCAGGGGTCAGTTAAATATGGTAATGGCCATCAAAAGGTGCACTCATTGAATGCCAATTTGCAGGTACGGGAGGGAACTACTTTTGGAAATTTACCACTGGAATGACTGGCTATCATACCAGTCATTCCGGTGGTGAAGTTGCTGGAATGGTGTTTTCTCGGCTTGCAAATGGGTATTCTCCATGATCACTGCAGCACTTTGGCTGGCCTCGCCATCAAGGGGTTAATTGCTGTTTTATTTCACACTAAAACTTAGTTTGTGTACGAATTTCAGTTGGGCTATATTCAATTATTACATTTTTACTTTGCATTGTGATCAACCTGTGTTGGATATTATTGCCTGTTGGTTAGTGGCACAGCCATCAATTATTATCGGGGTAATCATGCGGAAAGCACCTAACTAAAGACTGTTTCTGCCTTACTCCGCGATGACCTCTCGTCGACTCCTTTTAATTTGAGCTGATTTGGGATTATGGGTGCATGTTCGCACGGGGATGCTTAATGATGGAATTGACGAGTTTGTATACTTTTGGAGACTTAAATTCTGTAGCTCTATGTAATGGAGCGGAATAGGTCTTATCACATCGTGGTTTCTTTCTGTATAGATTGGTACGCTTTGTTTGGTTCTAGGGTTGAATTCGGGACTCGTGTCTCTGATTCGATTTAACAACTTAAGGACATGTGTTAGTTTGTATGTAACGAGATCTGTGCGTGTTGGGATTTGTTTCGTTTCTCTACTCCTAGGCATACGGTTTGGCCTCTGAAGGTGTACATTTTGGTATATTTTGTCGTGGACCTTTTGGTGTGGATATGCACCTTTAACGCTATGAAAATCGTTTGCGCCAGCATTTCACATAGGCATTTGGCGTACGCTATGACTGCTGGTGTTGCTGCAGTTGTCCATGTTTGTTTGGGAGCCCAGATTCACACCTGGTTGCTTGATGATGGAAGCGCTAGGATTGTGCACCCCTGGTAATGGAGCGGGTGGGTCCTGGCGTGTTATGGTTTCATTCCGTATATATTGGTAATGGGTTGTTTTTTTGTTGTTTTTTTTGTTGTTTTTTGCTTGTGGTTGTGAGGTTAAATTCTGGATAAGAGGTTCTAATTCACCATCACAACTCGAGGGAGGTGGTGCTACTTTGCGCGGAGTGGGATCACCATATGTGGGGATTTATTACTATTTGTTTCATTCCATTGGGGTGCACATGTTGGACCTCTGAGAGTGTTTAGCTTTGGCTGTATTATCTGTGGGCACCCGTCTGTGAATGTGTGTCTTTGATCGATTTTTCAGTGATCATTTAAGAGGATTTAGGCACGTTAAATACGTCAAATATTCAGATTTTGCGTTCTTCCTGCTTAATTGGTGAATTTAACATGGACTACTGCAACTGACGTGTTGAACATATGATGTAACTGTTTCTAATCTACAGCCCTATAACTGACTTATGGCCACCGATCTTCGGGGCTGCCATCTTGGGGCCTCCAAAGCAGGTGTCAGTTGTAAACAGGTTTATGTGTATTTGCCTTTCTGTCGATTTTTTTTAAGGTTATTGTTGTCATATAAAGTGGCCTTCTATTTTATCCATCATGTACTCATCCTACGTCCCGCATTACCATATCAGTGGCTTACAGCATAGTTGTTTGCTACACGATAGCATGAGCAACAATATATCCTTGGCGTTTTGGAATATCAATGGTATTCATAAGCTTATTGCCAATCATAGAGTGTCTAAGTTAAACGATACCGGTGTTCAAAGCCTGTTATGTAAATATGATATTATATGTCTGGTGGAAACTCACTGTGGTATGAATAACTCCATAGAATTGCCTGGGTATAAAATCTTTGAAAAATTTCGAGATAGACAGCGCGGCGCTAAACGTAACTATGGTGGTATAGCTGCTTGTATAAAAAATGAGGTCCGCCCTGGTATTAAATTGTTACAGACATCATCTAGCGAAATCGTGTGGTTAAAACTTAGCAAAGCATTCTTCTGTCTTGATAATGGCATTTTCCTCGCTGTAGTTTATATAAGTCCTCTCTCTTCGTCTTTCTCTAAGCGGAGTGAAGAAGCGGAGTGAAGACATTTTTGAATCACTCGAAAATGACATTGCTAAATAGTCAACATTGGGTCAGTGTGTTATCTGTGGAGACTTCAATGCACGTACACTTACTGAACCAGATTTCTGCATTGAATATAGTTCTCCATATACTGACCTGCCGGGTCATGATACATATATCGCTGATGCTCATATTAGTAGACGAAATTCAGACCATAGCGTCGTGGACAATCATGGCAAAAAATTATTGTCTTTGTGTAAAGCCACTGGTCTTCGAATTCTGAATGGCCGTGTTTTTGGTGACATCACAGTGAGTCATGCATGCTTCAGTCGCATAGGCATGCCTAGTGTGATCGACTGTTTTCCAGTTCCTGTAAATATGTTAAATTTTATTCAAATGTTTTATGTACATGGCCCTGGTCCTCATTCTATACACTGCATGGTATCGTGTATTTTAACTACCGGGTGGTATCAAGCTGACGCGGATATTTATAGAACGGAGTGAAAGAAACATAACAAGTCTATTTGGGCAGAGGATGACGATTTCAAATTTCAAAAAGCTTTGCGCAGCCCTGTAATGAGGTCAAAAGTCAAAGATACAATATCACTAGTAGGCGATATCAACAAAACAGTTGAATCGCTAACTGATGTTCTCACAAGTACTGCTAGAATCGCTGGTATAAAACGAAAGCGTAGTCCTGGTAAGGAAGGTAAACTGGTTAGAAAGTATGCAAACAAGTAGTTTGGCTCTAATTGCAAGCAGGTGCGTAATAACCTAAAAGAACTAGGAAGACGAATTCATAAAGAACCTCGCAATACAAAGCTTCTTTCTGCTTTCCGTTCTATGAGAAAACGTTATAAGAGCCTTTCGAACAATAAGAAAACATCCTTTAAAACTATATTCTAACCCAGATGGATGCAATGCGCAATAGTAATCCACGACAATTTTGGTCCTTATTTGACCAGTTAAGAAACATTGAAAACACAAATTCATCTATGAACCCTATAAGTAATGCAGAATGGGTAGAGCACTTCACTAGGCTCCTTAATAACGTGCCGCAGATCAGAAATGCCCAATTCGATAATGACATGGATCATGTCATCAATACCCATAAGAACGATGTGTTCAATGAGTTAAACTTCTCTATAACCGCCAATGAAATCTCGAACGCTATATCAAAGTTGAAGAGGGGTAAATCAAGTGGATTCGATCTGATCCTGAATGAAATGATCAAAGACCTAATGCCCTTACCGCACAAGTCATTTAATGAAATACTCACTAATGGCTCCTTTCCTGATGCCTGGAGGTGCAATATCCTAATGTCCCTGCACAAGAAAGGAGACAAGTACGACACACATAATTACAGAGGTATATCTATTGGCAGACACCTTTGTAAACTGTTTTGCAACGTTCTGCATAATCGCCTCTCTAAATTCGCAGAAGACAATTTACTAATCCCTGATTGCCAGATCGGTTACAGAAGAGGTACACGTACATCTGATCACGTTTTTACTTTAAAAACCATAATCGATAAATATGTCAACAAACTATCCAAAACGCACCTCTATTGTTGTTTCGTTGATTTTAAAGCTGCATTCGACTCCGTCTCGAGAAAAACTTTAATATTCAAGCTTATTAAACTAGGTGTTGGTGGCAATTTTGTTTCGATTGTACTCTGTGAGATACGGTGAACATTTCAGTGAGGACATCGAGTCTACCGTGAGTGTCAAACAGGGTTGCGTTTTGAGCCCCTTGCTATTTACTTTATTTTAAAATGATTTGCCTGTGATTTTCAATGAGTATAACCCAGTTATATTACACGATACTAGACTTAGTTGTCTTCTATTTGCAGATGCCTTAGTCCTAGTATCCACGTCGCATTCCGGACCACAAAAGGCCTTAGATAATTTAAATGTTTACTGCATTAAATGGGGCCTCACGGTAAACCTTGATAAAACAAAGGTTATTGTCTTTAACAAAATGGGCAGGTTACATAAGCGTCACGTGTTTACCTACGATAATTGCTTTGTTGAATGTTTTCAATCGCATTGTTATCTGGGTATTCTATTCTCTTCATCTGGCAGCCTAAAGGGTGCTTGCGAAAGACTAAGTGACCAAGCTTCTAAAGCTCTTTTTAAACTCAAGACCATTAATGATAGGGATAATATTGTCACCGCATACAAGTTGTTTAATAGCTTAATACCACCGATCTTAAGATACTGTAGCGAGGGCTGGAGTCCGCTATTCTTGAGCAGACTCAATGACAACAATTTTTATTATATCTGTGACAATGTTCCCGTCGAAAATGTCCTTCTTAAGTTCGGCAAGTACCTTTTGGGTGTCAGTAAAGGAACCACTAACGCCGTAGTCAGGGGGTGATCTAGGTCAATATCCAATCTTGACCACTATTCTCCCACATGCCATCAAATACTGGCTACGCATGTCCTCTCTTGACCCATTATCATGAAGTAGCAAGGCGTACTTGGAGTGTCACGCGTCGTCAGAGAATATTGGCAATTGGTGTACCTGTAATAAATTACTTCTCACCAATGTTGGAGTAATTAGGCTTAATACATGGAATAACGGTAATTTCATTCCACCCCGTTGTTGCGTACATGCATTCCAAGCGGCACTGGAGAAGGTATGTTCCTCGCAGTGGTTATCTCACATTAATGATTCAGATAGAAACCCCAAATTGCGTTCTTATAAACTCTACAAGTTATCGTTTGCTGCTGAAAATTATGTCTTTACGGAGAGTTTTGTCAGCAAACGTAGGGAGTCTTCTAAATTGAGATTATGCGCACATTCGCTTCGTATCGAACGGGATCGATATTGTCGCCCCAAAATTCTGGCCATAGCGCGAATTTATACGCTGTGCGATTCGGGTAAAGTAGAAGATGAAGAGCATTTTATTTTGGATTGCTCTGCATTTCTGGCTGAGAGGCTACACCTGTGTAATACTTTATCTCAATTTACAACCTTTGACGACCTGACACATAGAGACAAATTCAAGTTTTTAATGTCATGCTATGGTGGGGATAGCGATATCGCCAAAATTGTTATTAATTTTGTTAACGCCATAACGCTGAAGAGAAAGAGTCTTGTGTAATCCATTTAGGCCGAGTGGTCATGGTCAGACAGATTGCTCAATTTGCTGTTCAACGTGTGCTAATGCCTTTCGGCCATGCAGCCAGTGGGGCAGTCTGCCTGAACGTCACATACATGTTTCTTTCCTTTAATTGTGTCGAGATAATGATGCTGGGCAGCCAATGTAAAACCTTGTTCGGTGATATTGTATTGTCCCCTGTCACACTGATGTTGGAATTCTGGTCTATTGAGTCAATATACGACGGGCTGTATAGAATGAACTTGTCTAATAAAACACAATGGTCGTGGATTTAGATATTCTACTTACAAACTGACACTCCGGTGTACAGGATTAATTAGCTCGGAGTTTGATAGCAGTCCCGGACGCTCAGCTATAAGCCATTAACAATTTACAGTTGTTGAAGCAGCTAGTGTTTAAACAAAGGAGAAACAAGTGCAATATAAGTGCAATTTACAAGTTTTCAAGATTTTAGAATAAGACGGGTTTGGGAGTTTCATTAAGAACAACCCGTTACTACATGGCAGATATGGTCATTAAGCTGGTAAAAAATAAACATATATAATTCGACTTGCTTATCACAGTAACGCGTGACCGTCGTGACTGAAGACGACATGGATGGTGAAAACGTATCTTCAAGGCGGACGCGTGTGCACACGTGTATACAAAGACGGTTCAATTTCAAGACCAGGTTGTGGTTTACTTTGCGTGCTGAATGCCTGATTACTGCTAAGTCGAATACGGCGCAGTTGCGGATACACAGGAAAAGATAAGTATCAATAGCGTTGATCATATATCTAATGCGTCTAGTGTTGATTTAAATAATCGAACGCAGCGATTTGCTATGCTTGATTTTGAAAATGAAATACCCTTGCTTTCTGCATCAGAACGAGGGAGAGAGAAAGAGAGAGAGAGAGAGAGAGAGAGAGAGAGAGAGAGAGAGAGAGAGAGAGAGAGAGAGAGGTGGGGGAGCAATAATATGCGTGCGCTCACAGTAGATCCTATGTGTGCGGAAAATAGCGAAGGTCCAGTTGTTCATATAAAACCGTTCTTACGAACGTTCGAAAGAATCTGTAGCTGTCACATATGTGCTTAACACCATAAGAGATGGTTACAAGTTACTATTTTTGGCAGACATAACATGTCTTCTATAGACAAATCGGAATTTGTTTCTCACGAGATTGAAAAGTTTACTTGAAAAGAGTGCTTTACGCAAGCATCAACGATACCGAATGTGAGTAATCCCTTGCAGGCGGCTACTAATAAATGTGGAAAGCAGCGTTTAGTTTGAGATTGCAAAAGGATAAATTTGTTTTTCAAAAAATATAAATTCAAGTTCGAAGGTATAGCAATTGCTAATCAGTTGTTTGCCTAAGGCAATTATTTATTTACGTTCGATCAAAAATCAGCCTATCACCGCGAGAAATTGTATGTATTTGGGTTTTTTCAGAACATAGAGCGTATTTGGGGGAGGGGCGGTATTACATGGTTGCAAGACAATGAAATTGCGCATTCCCGTTTCAGTATTAATATATTTTGGCATCGGCCTATAGCGCCTATATTTACAAAACTATTTACAGTTATGGTAAACTATTGACGCAGTCAAAGTTATTGTATTTACATGGCGGGTGCGGTGGTGTTAATACATTTCCAGAGGCAGTTGCCGCGAGTAACGATATCAAATGCAGCATTAAAAAACTTGTCGTTGTTTTTTCTCCATTGCTTGCGAAAAATGTTAATGGCGGCTTAGCAACAAAACGACATGGTCGGGTCACGTCTTATAAATAGGGACGTCGAATATATGTTAGTGTCGCTGATAGAGTGGTCAGCCTGTTATAGAGGCTTAATTAGCTATTAATGAAAATTACAGACAGTCGCATTTATGTTAATGCATGTTTGGTAGCATGCATTATTGGAAAGACAGTTTCCGTGTAAATGGTCAGTGGGCCGCGTGTAAGTTTGTACAATTGCCTTCAATGAAGGTCAAATTGGAAAAGTATGTTAAAGATAGACAGCGATAATTAAAACGAAACACGTGTTCTGGTTCTTTTCGCGCTACAGCGACGCGGTTGGGTCAGGTCATGGTGGTTTGTTCTTGTTGAGAATGATCGATTTGATCTTATGAGTCTCTGGTCAATTGACGAACAGTGTATGGGCTCCGTTTGGAGAGAATTCGAGGCATTTGCAAGAGTTCTGAATGCCAACAAAGCATGTTTGTATAACCAGTTGGTTCAGTGGCTACAGGTAACCACAATGTTGTATCGATTATTCAGGCCGGTAACAAAGCGTCGCATTTGCACGAGAAGGCGCTAGAGATTTATGACAGTTCTCAAAGATCCGGCATTGGGCCTTTGCCTGCGTGGATACCTAGAGGGTTGAATAATCGAGCGGATTATGTTGAGTAAATGTGGAGATTGTGACGGCTTGAAAATTTCAGATGAAGAATTTACTTGGAAATTTAAGATGAAGCATTTGCTTTTATGGACGTTGTGTTTGATCCCCACATTACTGACAATTTTGCAAGCGGCTATACTTGCAAGTGTATGCGTTTTAATTCTGTAACAGTCGTTTGAGGGAATTGTAATTACTTGCAGATTTGTGCAGTTCTGGGTGAAGAATCATTATGGGGTCGTGCTTCCACCACAAATGGCCATTTTGTATATAAAAAAACCTCGAAGCTGAATCAGCGTATGTGTCGAAAGAATCTGGTGACACCAGATGGAGATATGCGCCAGATTTCACAAGCTCGTGAAATGATGCACCGTTTTGAGATGCTAATGGTACAATTATTAAAAAAGGTAGATGTCACACAATTCATTTCCTTTTTCCTTCCCAAGTATACGTTTGCTTGAATGTATGTTAACATTATTATCATTTTTTGGCAGGATTGTATCAGAATGATCAGATATCAGCCACCGTTGGTGCGAATGATACTGAACTAAATCGTATAGCAGGCATCTTACCACCAAGAAGCATTGGGTACATTTTGTGAAAGATTAAGCAGTTTGCAAAGGAAAGAGGTCAATTGTCGCCAATGCCAGGTAATGCAATATATGTGAAATTGTATTTGACGAGGACAATTGACGGTGACTCTTCACTTGGCATTATACTAGCTTTTTTATGCTATTAAATGGGCTCGAAATTTGGATAGCGAGCCAAATACCTCTACTCATCTTTTGAATGAACGTTTTAGATAACCCAAAACGTAGTTACAGCGAGTCAGTTGTCAAGACGATATGCGGTCAGCATTAATCAAGCTGTGCCAAAGGTGTAATGAATTCTAGCAATTTCTTGATTTTCAGAGACCTTACCATGATGCTTTTGTGTTTTTGTGGATTCATTAGTTGCAATGAATTGATTAATCTAAAATGCTCTCGTCTTTCTTTTATTGAAAGCATATGTCAATACCCATAATAGTTAGATGGACCAGTACAACAAGTTAGTCAGATTATCATTTCAAAATTTAATTGGGTAACTTGCCGTTATAGTACGCTGGCACGTTTCGCGAAGCTATCTAGTATTGATTTGGCGAGCGACGTACCTCTATTTAGAGCTAGTATAAGTCAGAAACCTTATGTAGATTGTCATTGGTTAACAGACCACTAAGTTACACAAGCGCCAGATAGTAACCTATCTGGCGCTTGTGTAACTTAGTGGTCTGTTAACCAATGTATGGCCATTATTAGGTCAGAATCCGTATGTAGATTGCAATTGGTTACAGACCACTAACGTACACAAACGCCAGAGAGGTTATTTTACGAAGTCTTAAGGACATAAAAAGGAATGCCAATTTGGCTGCCTGCGTTGCGAGCTGGAGTGCAGCGAGTGGGGGTGGGGGAGTGAGTGGTGGCAAATGGAAAAGTCGCCGATTGTTGTTGGAAACGCCATAGTAGGTGGTTCGGCGAGAGTGCCAAAGTTGGCTCTGTTGCGATTCGCTGGAAAGCAGGTTAGCGGTGAGCCGGAACCTGGCTTATGAATCAAATGTGTTTTACATTTTTTTTGTCTTAAGGTAGCTCATATTTAATCACTTTCGAGATAATTTCTCGCGATCCAGCTCTTTCTATAGAACTATTATTCGATCAAATACCTGATGTAACCTTACATCTTTGTCTTTTGTGTGTCTGCGATTGTGTATGTGCGTGCGTGCGTTATTTTCGTACATGCCCATGGAGATTTTCCTTATCTTAGCGATTATTTAAAAACATAAAAAAATTAAAAAATTAACGTCATAATTTTAGTTATTTGAGGATAAACGTCATGAGCTTTCTGTTTGAATCTGAATAGATCTGAGAAGGAGTTTTCTTAGAAGACGATTTCCCTTTCTTTGTAATTTTTCTACAGCGGCTGACTAAGTGAAGCAAAACTGTTGTTTTGTCATTTGTGCATATGCCTATATGTTATGAGAGACATATTATTGTTGACGTTTCGATAGTATAGTCTATAATTACTGTCTCTACGTTTCGGCTTGGGGCCTGAGTGAATGTGTCCTGTGGACACCGTTGTTGGTCACCGTTGGATATCGCGTATACACAGACGTTTTGAGTTTGATCATTCTACGGTCAGTCGTGGGAGTGTCAACAAGTTTTATTAGTAATATTTTATTGTATATGATATGTTTTGAGAATTTTAAGGGCAAAGATTTGTTTTAGTGATGTATCATGTGGTTTGAAATAATTTCTGCGCATAAAGTATTTTGCTTATGTTTTTCAGAATGGAGTCCTGGCATCAGGATGGAGTCCGTCATCCTACCTGATGTGTGCTATGTCAATGAGAGCTACGGACAAAGGTTTCCGGAAACAGCCATCCGGATTTTCCTGGGCGTCTAGCACACCTATGAAGGTTAATGTAGTTACATTTTTTGTTTTGTCATTTGTGCATATGCCTATAGGTTAGGAGAGACGGTATACTTCTTGATCCCCCCTTAACCCGTTAACACCCATATCTGCCCGAAACGGCGTCTGCAGTGGGCTTGAGAAATGTCTATTTGCAGACCAATAGTATACTATTTTAGAACATTTACCACTGGGATGACTGGCTCGATTACCAAGCCAATCATACCAGTGGTACATTTTCAAAAATAGTCTTCTCTTGGTCTGCAAATGGACATTTTCTATGAGATAATTGAAATTTTCTTGAATAAATTATTGAGGGCTAACGGGTTCAGCTGCTCCGTGTATCGAGATTAATTTTCGTTGTGTTAATGCATCTTGAAGAGAGCATAATCTTAATTTATTTGGTTGTCTATCCAGAACATGGATGCTCCATTTTAAACTTCTCTAATCAGTGGCTACCCTTGAAAGCACTTAGCCACACCCATTTTCACGAGCTGGTACGTTCGCGCACGCGGGCACATTCGCTTACTCGGTTGGTCATCGAAGCCATTACCTGACACGCACGCGCGCTTACTAGCTGACACTTACTAACCGACTCACGCCCTAACGTATGCACTCACACATGTGTGAGACGCCCATTCAATCACCCACCCACCACCCACCCATTCATTTAATCAGGTACTCCCGTAGGCTACTACCGTACACACTGACGCACACATACGCACACACACACAATTCGATAGCCAGTAGTATTTCTATTGCTAGCTAATGTCCAATAACAGTCCGGGGAGTGATTTTGGATATATCTGTTTTCCGACTCGACCGCTCGCGAGAATAGTTAGCCGATATTCATGCATAGATCTTCAGCAGGCTTTCCGATGAGAGAGTGGTTTCGCATAGCGGAGATTCCAAACGCGACTCTAACCGCGTGTACCGGGACGTTTGCGGAGATGCTTTCTTAATGGAAGGTAGATAGAACACGCCTTTCACCGACCGTGTAGTGATAAAAATAAGGTCTTGAGCTCGGTTCCACACCCGAAAACAAATCTTGACAAATATAAGTGTAGTAACCTTTATTTGAAAGAATTATGCAGACAATGTCACCATTTTATGAGGATTCTATTATGAACACCTCCGAATTCAACACAACAGGTAAGCAACAGCAATACAGCTAAGAAATAACTTAACTTGTTTCAAAATCAGAGCTACCGTTAAATATTTAGAACACAAATTGGATTGAAAGACATTGCTGCCTAAGGCAGCAATGTCTTCCAATCCAACTATGTTCAAAATATTCAACAGGACATTTCTTACTAACTAATATGTTTCTAGGATTTTTTTTGTTCGAAAACATTTAAAGTTATTTCATAGCTATACTATAGTATAGTAATGGATGTGTACATCTCAAGGTAGGCCACGCCCATTTCTAGCTAAGCCCCGCCCATTTTAAATCTAAGTTCCGACCATTTTGTACGCGTTTTGCAATCGATTTGAAACATTGGCACGTTAATTACCAGAATATAGATTTATAGGTAACTATGCACGTTAACTGTTGAATATGTTGACACTAATTTGATTGCGAACTGGTGCTGCCATGAGGAGTTACACAATTATTCAGCAGAAAGTTTATTAAATTAAAAATTAATCAAATATATACGATTCAGACACTTTCGTCACGGACCATTGTCGCTTTCGTGACGTACCCGCGGTCAGATCGCTTATGACGTCATTAGCACACATTTGATTATGACGTCAGACATTTTGAGGGCGCGATCAGGTCTCGAAGGGCTAAATATATGTTGAATATTTTGAAACTAATATGACTGGGAGTTGTTTGCGCGTATGGATCAACACGTTCGTGTCAAATTAGTTTTAAAATACTCAACAGCTTACCTGTATTTTACCTTGAATTGAGATTCTGGGAATTAGGCCTCGTAGAGTTCAAAACTGTATTAAAATTACCTGATGCAATGCATCAATGAAGAGTATGAAGACGTATAAGTGACCAGTTGCAGATTCACTCGAACATTGACCCACAGTGCAGCATAGAATGTATCCAAAACAGAATAAAACGTAGGCTACTTTTGAATAGATTGAACATAATGTACCTTTTCGTTTTACCCATCAATCTGAAGTCATGATCAACTACGTGACGTGTAGTGTGACGTCATAATCAAATTAATAAGAAAATTAATGATGGAGAATATAATTATTACGAACTATTAGTTAAATTAAAAGGTAGACTAAATGAAATAGAGCAATATCAGTTTGATGGGGCAAAATAAGGCCAAGAGCAGAAATGCACACCGAGGGTGAAAAGCCTACACGTTACTTTTGTAACTTTGAAAAAGCCAGAGGAATAGAGAAATTAATGCGCTCACTGAAGACTAATGATGGTGTATCAGTGTCCTCAAATGCAGAGATGATGGAAACAGTATCCAGATTTTACAAATCATTGTATAAATCTGAGTGAAGTGATGAAGCTGCAGCTAGATATATTTTAGCTAATATAACGCAACAACTTCCAGATGCATGTCGTGAAAGTTGTGACCAATCACTAACAATTGATAATTTGACAAAATCCCTCAAAGGTATGAAGTTAGAAAGTCTCCTGGCTGCGAGAGACTTCCTGTCGAATCTTATCAAACATTCCGGCACATATTTGGTCCAGTATTAGAAGAAATAGCAGCTAGCATTTTTAAGCAAGGGCATCTCCCTCCATCGATGGCCCAAGCATATGTTCGGCTTATATACAAGAGGGGTGACAGAAATAAAATACAGAATTATAGAGCAATCTCTCTACTCTGTGTAGACTATAAGATTATTACTCGGGCACTAACATTAAAACTTGGCGCAGTCCTAGGCGATGCAATTGATGATGATCAAACGTGCTCTGAACCAGGAAGAACAATATTAAACAAACATTGCTTATACGAGACCTTATTCAATTAGTTGAACAGGATTGCATCCCAGCAGCAATAATAACACTTGATAACGAGAAGGCGTTTGACAGACTTGAATGGGATGTCTTGTTTAAGTTTTTAGACCATATTGGCTTTGGTTCCAGATTTATTAAATGGGTCAATATTTTATATACTGATATAACAAGTTGCTATTTAGTAAATAATCATCTATCTGAACCTATAGTGCTAGAACGAGGTGTCAGACAGGGTTTCTCATTGTCTCCGCTTCTATTCGTCATAGCTATGGAATAGTTGGGGCCACATTGAGGCAACGTAATGATTTTCAAGGAATATGTTTACGTGACTGAGAATGGCCACTAAAGGTGTCTCAATATGCAGATGATACGACTGTGTTTGCAGGTAAACATTCAGATTTTAGAATTTTAAATGGAGTATTATCAGATTTTCAAAAGGCATCAGGATTTAAGGTCAATAGAGACAAATCTAAGGGATTATTTTTGGGCGCTTGGAAAGACAGAACTGGCAATGTTATGGATATTAACTGGTCTGATGATGTCATAAATATTTTGGGTATTTACTTTAGCAGAGAACAGGATGTAATAATAAACTGTGAAGAAAGGCTATCCAAGCTAATGTGTACATTAGTAAATTGGAACCGACGTCGCCTACCTGTATTTGGCAGGACATTTGTCATTAATAATTGAATTTTATCTGGACTGTGGTATACCGCTTCTGAAGTTCATATGCCCAAATCAGTACAGTCAAAGATCAACACGTTACTTTTGTCCTTCTTATGGGAGGACCAGGCCCATTTAGTATCGCAGTCAATCCTCACCAATGAAAAGCATGATGGAGGCCTGGATTTGGTTAATGTGTTGGCAAAGTGTGCTTTTCTAAAGCTGAAATTCTTGAATAAGTTACTCACTTCAAACTCATCTTAGTCAAGTGGTGCAAGGACACTTCTATAAAGGTATGTAGAACTATTTCCAGTAGAATGTTTATTTTTGTGCAATAAACTGCCACCTAACCATCAGAAGATACCAAACGTATATAAAGAACAGCTCGAAGCTTTACAGATATTTACACGATCAATGCCACAACCCAGTTGTTGGGAAGATGCCTTAGAGCAACGTCTTTGTGGCAACGAGTTGATTGCTGATAATGATGCTGTATTATATTTGCCCTCTATTGCCAAAAATAGCATTCAATATTTACGTGATTTAGTTAATCCAAAATCTTGCAAATAGATTGCGATGCAGGATGTATCAAGAGCAACATCAATGAGGCATATTGATGCCCAATGCTTATTTTTTAGAATATAGAATGCAATACCTGGTGAATGGTTCGAATTGCCGAAAGCACGTGGCAACAGAGATGTGTTGCAACCAACATTAGTATTTAAGTCAGAGCATATAAAATACAACATGGCATCTATAGCCTGGTATGGAATGCTAATGCAAAGTCGGAGACAGACTCCTGTTGGAGTTAGACATTGGAACACTTTAGGATGCACGCCAAAGAACTGGAAAAATGCGTGGAAAACAATACATCTACCTTGTCTACCAGCAAACGCACGGGACCTGGCATGGCGATTACTCCATCGAAGGCTATGGGTCGGCCATCTGACTTATATGTGCAAAATAGCAAGTACAGACCGGTGTTTATTATGTAATACTGAGGAGGTATAGCTACAGGCTTTTTGGTATATGTCAATATGCTCCTTGCTAAATTTGGAATCAAATATGTGAAATTAATGGCTGAAACAATTATGTTCAAAGATTGCTCAACTATCGGACGAATCATTAATAGCAAGGAGAAAGAATTGTTAGTAACCCTGTTATCTGTAGGAGTGTGGGCCATTTGGAAGCATCGGTGTTCAGAGGTCAGAGATAAAACAGGAAACAACCACAAAAGAGCCATACAAGCTATATTTCGATCATTGTTGATAAATTGCATTCATTGTGAATTTTACAGGCTAGTGGAACATGGAAAAGAAAGTAGATTTAAAGATATATGGTGCAAAACTGGCCTAGTATCAATTGAACATGGACATCTAAAAATAGCAAAAGCAGAACTTGTATAAGCTAGCACACTCGCTGCTTGTTGTATATTGATATATTGATATATGGTATTTTATTTTATTTAATTGACTTTATTTTAAAATGTTAATGTCTTAGGAGATGATAATTTTGACGAATAATCTAACCTTGGGAATCGGTATATTTGAATATCAAATGAGCATCGCGTCAATATTCTGGAGGTGATCCGACTTTCGAGTTCATTAGGTTAACAGAGTATGACATCTTACATAGATACAATTAGCATCCTGTTGTAAATGTTTACTGTAGGTGTATTTGTTCCAGGGTAATTTCCAAAAACTTACAATGAAGTAAATTTAGAATGTGAACCCAGAGCACCATCTATGTAGTCATAGTTTGTATACTTTTGCTTTGTGCATTATACGACATAAAGGCTACTACACCTGCTCGGTATTTAAGAATCGGCCAACTGGCGTCAATGAGTGACCTTTTGTTACATATTGACGAGTCACCTCGCCACTTGTTGGCGAGCTGCACTCGCCATTTGGGCCTAATACTATACGGTGTGCTACGTTAAACTACATATGATCTACTTAGCCTGCCGGTCATGAATCGGCTCAATGGCGTCAATGAGTAGCAGTAACTTACTGCTAATTGTTGATGAGTCGCTTTACCACTTATTGGGTAACTATGCTCGCCATTTGGGCCTACTACTACACGGTGTGCAAATAGTAATGGCCTTGTTGAATTATATTATGCTATCAGCTCTTTATTAAGTTTTTTTTTTCTATGTTGTTATGCCATGGGTGTGGTATATGGTAATAGAGTATTTTAGCTTGCACTGTGTTGATATGTTAAGTTTGTATTGTTATTCACACACTATTAATAACGCTTGCTATTTCACCCGATTTTTATAGGGGTTTGCAAGCCTTTTTTAAAGGAGTTCCTCCGTGAAGTGTGTCCGACTGCGTCAGCGTCGGAGTTTAAAAAAAAGAAGGAGTAGTAGTAGTAGTAGTAGTCATTGAAAGCTGTGCTGAATTTGGCTCTGCTAATTCTGACGAATATTTTCGTCACCACTGCTCATTTTCACTTTGTGTGTATTTCGTTGATGTTTGTCATATTCTGCGGCTGTAGTTTTGAACTTTCGAAAACTAGAGTCGCTGAGTAAGCTGTCATTGCCTTGCATTGGCAGCTCTCGTTTTGTTTTGTACATAAGTTTAGTTGAGATCTTGGCCGCCTTATCTACGTTATTACCAAGAACATTTAAACTCGGCGGGCTTGGTCTTCTATTCAGACGTCTCGCTTACTTGGCTAGCTAGCGGGCGGCGTACATGCATTTATATTCACTAGAGCAGACAGGTGTATATTTCAATCTAGGTCAATGTGAACGCTCGCGTCAAGCATGTCAAGCCGTTATAAGCAGCTACTAAGCCTTCGGCTTACCACTGCTGGTTTAAATGTTGGAGCTATTGATGTTTACGATGGCATAAAAGACACTGCGGGCGCTGGACCAAATGTATTAAAGGGAATAATTAATATTAGCAGAAATGTATGGCATTTAACCGTCAGATCACAAGGAATTAAAGAAAGGTTTTCGGAAGAGGGCCTGATTGTCAATGGACAAGTATGTAAAATTGAAGAGGTTGATTCGGATAAACTGATTGTGAAAGTGAAGGCGCCTCTCGAAATTCCGAATGAGCGCATTACAGCGGAAATGGGAAAATATGGGCACGTTGTGAAAATTGAAAGAGAGACATACGCCTTCGATAGGACGCTTGAAAATGGTATAAGACGGGTGTGGGTGGAGAAGATAGATAAACCAATTCCAGGCAAATTGTCTATTGATGGGAGCTTTTTCCTCCCTGTGTGGTATAGAGGCCAGGTTAAAGAATGCCGTATCTGCTCTAGTACCGACCACCTAGCTAATACATGTCCTTACAGAAATAAGTGCCTATTGTGTGGATCATCTGATCATTTTAAATCTCGATGTGATAAGAGATCAACTATGAATGATGCTAGTAGGCTTAATGTGGAAGAAGCCAGGGCTAGCTATATGACGCAAATGGCTGCATCTCTCAATTCCAGTGAAGTGCCCACTAGTAACAATGCGCCGCACACCTATGCGCATGTTGTTAGTAGGGCTGCATGCCCCATTGATAGTAGGACTGTGGACTCCAATGTTAGTAAGATTGGGGGTTCCATTGTTACTAAGGTTGGGGATCCAGTTTTGGCAAAACATGTTGATGAGATTGAGGTTCTGGAGACAGGCATATCTGCTACCCCTCCAGCAACGGTTAATGAAATAACCCGGGAAAATGATGATGCTGATGCTGTTGATGACTCACAAAGTTTAGTACTGGGACAAACAAAATTTGCATCTCAGTCAATCTCAGTCAATGGAAGTTGATGTATCATGTGATTTGTCACCACTAGCTGAATCTGATTTGGTAATAAAAGATTCTACACAGGTGGATGGACAAGATAATAGTACTGGTGGTCTTAAAAGAGTGATAGAAGACCTGAGCTCTGAGGCCGAGGATGGCGAAGATGAGGATTTTGACGACACCATCTCTGTTGCAGAGTCTGATACCTCGACTCAAACACAGGAATCTCAGCAGCCTGATGAAATGGTGTTGTATCGCTCTGAGAAGGGCGAGGTTTTGGTTCCATATATAACACGTATAGGCGTTCGCTACAGGCACTTGCGCAGTGATTCTGATATTTCCCGGTATCAGCATCTGACCATTACTGATCTGACAAATTCAGAGTTTATTATGAAGATTGGCAAATGGGCCAAACGGGATAAGAATACTAAAAAGATAAAACCAAACTAGGCATTATGGGTATTATTTATAGATTTTTAATCATAATGATAATTTGCTCACTCAATTGCTGTGGTTTGAATGATAGATTTAAGCAACGCATGTTGCTAGAGAAATTATCTGATTTAAAAGCTGATATCGTCATGCTTCAGGAAACTAAGTTCCATAATGTTAAAGTACTAGAAGACATCAAACAACTCTCTAAGGGTGACATATTTTATTCCAATGCCACTGATTTAAATACAGGAGTGGCGATCTTGTTTTTACCCAGGTGTTTGAGTTTATTAAATATCATTTCAACGGAAGCTGATAGGAATGGCAGATGGGTCGTGGTGACTGTTGAAATGTCTGGTTCAACACTAAATTTGATGTCTATTTATGCCCCTGCATCCCATTCTCAACGAGGTGCATTTTATTCAGCTCTTCGCCCAGTAATTCATGATAGATCAGAAAATATTATTATTGGTGGAGATTTTAATTGTGTTTTAAATCCAGAGAAGGATAGGCGTTCACTATCAATATACTCTGATACGTGTCATCGGCGTTTACAGGAAATATGTGACAGTGAGCACCTTTTGGATAGTTATAGAGTTTTAAACCCTGAATGCTGTGAATATACAAGAGTAACAGCAAATGGTCAGACAGCCTCTCGGTTAGACAGGATTTATGAACAGAGAGAGCTAAAAGGGTTAATTTCGGATACTGGCATATATCCCGTACCTTTTTCTGATCATTGCCTAGTTTCCACTGTGTTAGATAATGTAGAATGGGTTACACGTGGTCCAGGTTTTTGGAAACTTAATATTTCCTTGCTGAATGATTTTGAGTACCATCGATGTATTGAAAGTTTCTGGCGTTTTAAGCTCCGCAATATATCAGAATTTGAAAGTTTGATTTTTTGGTGGGAAGATGTTAAACTAGGGTTTGCTAATATATCAAGGCAATATTCTATTCAAAAGGCAGGGAAAATGCGCAAAGAGGAGAGAAGGCTGATTCGTCTACAAACCTTAATTTTTCGCAAAGTTTCAAGCGGCGATATTCACTTGACTGAGGTTTTGGAGTAGACCAGGTTAAAATTATCACAAATAGAAATCTACAGAGCAGAAGGCGCAAAAGTCAGATCAAGAGCCCAATTTTATTCTGAAGGTGAAAAGCCAACAAAATATTTTTGTGGCCTAGAAAAGTCTAGAGGTGTGGAAAAGATAATTAGGGGCCTTGAAATAAATGGGCAAATTGTTAATTCAAATAAAGATCTACTAGAAACTGTTCAGACATTTTATGAAAATTTATATAAGTCTTAAGAAATTGATGAAGAGTTGGCAGCTGAATTACTTGCTAATATTAAGGAAACATTGACTCCTCCGTTGGCTGATATTTGTGATGAATATTTAACCTAAGAAGACCTGACTAAATCGCTTAAAACAATGAAGAATGGAAAATCGCCAGGGGGAGATGGCCTGCCTGTTGAGTTCTACGTTACTTTCTGGCATCTCATTGGTCCGAAATTCTGTGAGATTGTTAAAGGAATTTTCCATCAGGGAAAACTTCCTTTGACAATGTCTCAAGCACATGTACATCTGCTATTTAAAAAGGGTGACCGGAGTGATATACGGAATTATAGGCCAATTTCTCTCCTTGGAGTTGATTACAAGATTATTTCTAGAGCTCTTTCACTAAAACTAGGTCAGGTGCTGGGCGACGTTATTAATCCTGCTCAGACATGTTCAATACCTGGTAGATCAATATTAACCAACACTGCGCTCATTAGAGATCTGATTCAGTTAGTTGAAAAGGATAACGTTCCAGGTGCCATTGTGGCATTAGATAATGAAAAGGCTTTCGATCGTTTGGAGTAGAAGTTTTTGTTGATGTCATTAAATCGATTCGGATTTGGGCCCAATTTTATTAAATGGATCCGAATATTGTACAATGGCATTACTAGTAGATACCTTGTGAACAATTTTATAAGCCAGCCAGTTGTCTTAGAACGAGGGGTTCGACAAGGTTTCTCACTGTCAGCACTTTTATTTGTAATTTGTATGGAAACCTTGGGAGCGACAATAAGAGAAGATATACATTATCATGGACTGTGTATACGTGGTCTTATGACACCAGTGAAATTATCACAATATTCCGATGATACGACTATTTTTGTTGGCCAAAATAGTAATTTTAATCGTTTACATCTTATTTTGGAGAATTTCCAAAAAGCGTCAGGGCTCAAAATTAATAAAGAAAAATCAGTAGGTTTGTTTTTGGGTTCATGGAAAGATCGAAATGATCAGCCATTAGGCATCAATTGGTCCACGGACATAATACAGATCTTAGGCATTCATTTCAGTCGAACACACCATGATTCCATTAATTGGACAAACTTGCTTTCTAAAATGAGCAAGAAAATTATTCAATGGATACATCGACGTCTGACTATTTTTGGCCAGGCAATAGTGATCAATAATTTGATATTGTCACAACTTTGGTATATTGCTGCAGTTGTTAATATGCCCAAACATGTTGAAAAGGAAAGTACCAAGATGATATTTGATTATTTGTGGGAGGGTAAAACACACCTTGTCTCACAACGTGTCTGTACTAATAATAAGCTTGATGGTGGGCTTTCCATTCCAGAACTAAGAATTAAATGCGTCTCGTTAAGGCTGAAATTATTAGATGATTTACTTCATTCAGATAGTCAGTGGGCAAATGTGTCTAGATGCCTTATAGTAAGGTTTATTGAGCCATTTTCAGCTAAATCCTTTTTCTGGTCTTCTAAACCTCCACCGAATTACACACGGATTCCATCGATATTTTTGGACATTAAAGCTGCTTTAGCTAAGTTTGTTCGCACATAAGATTCACCTCTTTGCTGGGAGCATGCCTCCAGCCAGTACCTATGGGGGAATGATCATATTCTATATGAAGGCAGAGTTTTATACTACACTTCTTTTGCTAAGCATGGTATTCAAAATTTACGTGATATTGTGGATGTGAAAACGCGAAAATGGAAATCACATTATGACATATCATGAGTAACATCTTTA
Organism: Chaetoderma sp. LZ-2023a; assembly: GCA_034401795.1. Lineage (NCBI taxonomy): Eukaryota > Metazoa > Mollusca > Caudofoveata > Chaetodermatida > Chaetodermatidae > Chaetoderma > Chaetoderma sp. LZ-2023a. Next base: position 165,999,395 of record CM067369.1, on the reverse strand, counting down.
CGCCCAATTGACGTGCAGCGCCTTCTAAAACGGTTACAGGAAGCAATTCCAATGGAATGGTTTCTTCTCCCTAATGGGTCTGTGAATGATGCTTGCTCCAAGTTAATCCTGGAAAGTACTGATGGACGTTTTTCATATACGTTAAGGAATAAGGGGTGGTATAATATTTTAATGCTGCAGAATATTACTATTCCAAAGGCTGTCACGGCAAGGGAAAGGACTGAACATTCTCCCCAGAGTTGGGATGTGGTTTGGAAAAATATCCATTCACCACACATACCTAATCGAGCAAGGGATGTTGTCTGGCGATTGCTTCATAGAAAACTATGGGTGGGCCCCCTCCTCAAGAAAGTTGGCATAGCAAATAATGACCACTGTCTATTTTGTACAGACACTGAGGAAACCATTATCCATTTGCTTACAGAGTGTTTGCCCGTCTCCCAATTTTGGATGTACATTGAACAGATATTTAGGAAAATTGTTACAGTTGATATCAACATAATCCAAGATGCAATTCTATTTCATGAATTAGACGCTTATAATCTGACTAATAATGCAAAGAAGATCTTGTTATTTTGTTTGAGTGTGGCGGTCTGGGCAATTTGGAAGCATCGTTGTACGATAGTTAGTGACTCATATACAGGGTTTAACTCCAGCAGTTTTGAAAAATTGATGTGCGCTTTTCGTGCCTTGTTCTCGTATTGCCTTAAATGTGAATTTCATGATGCAGTGACTAAAAATAGACTTCATTCTTTTGAAGTTATTTGGTGCTCTGGTGATTTGATTTCCATTGTTTCGACAAATTTGATTTTTTATTATCCACCGTAATTGGCCTCTGGAGTGATTTATTAAATAATATACATGTATTTGTGCGCTTGGAGCTGTGATTTTGTTTCAAACTACTTTGTTTTGATGTTTTCTATATTTAAAAGCTAACTATATATTTTTAAATTATTATTTTAAAGCCCATGCAAAATTAGTGGTTTTAGAGTGTGCGTGCGTGTGCATGCATGTGCGCTGGCTGTTACTATGTGAAACAGCAGCATTTACTTCACACAGCAACAGCTCCAACACGCGCATGCACTCTAAAACTCTGCTAATCAGTTTGAGATGAAAATTGCGAGTGTTTGCTCTGAAAGGGTTAAACCTTGTCCCTAAATTTAGGTGGTCGTTTGAACAGGTTAACTCATTTTGGTATTTTTCAATGTTAATAAACAATCCAACATTTTTTATTAATAATGTTTGTTCCGGGGTAATTTTAGAATCCGAATCCAAAAGTTAATTGCTTTCGACTAAAATAAATTTAACATTCAATGTACTGCTTCCTAATAATTGATTGGAAATACTTAGCATGTATACATATAATTGTGTTTGTCCCGGGATAATTATGGAATCTCATTTTCAAGGTAAATTGTATTGTTTGAAATCGTTTGTTAAGTTTCAACCCTCTTCAACTATGTAGGTTACATTGTCACTTCACTGAGCTCGGTGTAATATCTTAGTGTTTACTTTTTATAGATTATCCTGCGGGGCGTTGATTATTGATTAATTTGTTCCCGATTGACTGTGTGTGTTAAATACGTCGGATCGCTGTGTTTGTTTCACAGCCTATGCTCGCATGAGCTTTTATAATTTTAATGGAATGTTGTTGAGAAAGTTACTTGGAATTTTTAAAGGGACATATTTAGCTGTTTTGAATTTTTAAATTAATTGTTTGACCACCGTATATTTATTGTTTATTTATACACATGACTGATATAATCGTTTGTTCTCTTTGATTTATTCTATGTTTAATGTTCTTTCAGTCAGTTTATTTTTGGGTATTATGGATTTCCACACGATCCATTGATCGTGTTACCAAAAAAAAAAGAAAAAAAAAAGTAGTAGTAGTAGTAGTAGTAGTAGTAGTAGTAGTAGTAGTAGTAGTAGTAATAATAGTAGTAGTAGTAGTAGTAGTAGTAGTAGTATTAGTATTAGTATTAGTAGTAGTAGTAGTAGTAGTAGTAGTAGTAGTAGTAGTAGTAGTAGTAGTAGTAGTAGTAGTAATAATAGTAGTAGTAGTAGTAGTAGTAGTAGTAGTAGTAGTAGTAGTAGTAGTAGTAGTAGTAGTAGTAGTAGTAGTAGTAGTAGTAGTAGTAGTAGTAGTAGTAGTAGTAGTAGTAGTAGTAGTAGTAGTAGTAGTAGTAGTAGTAGTAGTAGTAATAGTAATAGTAATAGTAATAGTAGTAGTAGTAGTAGTAGTAGTAGTAGTAGTAGTAGTAGTAGTAGTAGTAGTAGTAGTAGTAGTAGTCGAAGTGAACGCACGCGTTTATTTAGCTCTGCAATTGCTGCCCGAATTTGCTAGTTTCTAGCGCGATTTTGTAGATAAATTTTATACATATATTTCGTATTAGTATTTCCTTTCAAACTTTATATTTAATTTGTAAATTCTTGTCTTGGTTGGAGCGCATTTTGTGTCTCCATTTTCTAAAGGCATTCCTCTTAGCTGGCGGTTTTCGCCATTTAATAGGGCTCCTCTTACTGTGGTCAATGCAATACATTTCTCCCCGCGCCGGTCTGCTATTTCTATAGATCTTAGGCTAGCGCATTATATTTGGCAAGATCGCTTGAGTGAGTGGATTTAATTCCTTTGTCATTTGTAAGCACACGCCTAGTTCTTTAACTATATTACTCCTTATAGTCAGTTGGCTGTCCCCGGTCAACTCGAACAGACTAACAAATATATGACTTGACTATTTAATCATATATTTGTTAGCATACTTTAATCGGCTAGGTGTTAGTGAACCACTTAGAAAGTGGTTCAAACTAACAAATATACGACTGTACTCTCTATTCGTATATTTGTTGGTAGACGTCAGGGTTTCAAAAGGGGACACTATTTATTTAGTGTTTAGCTCTTTCCCCGACGTCTTGGTGTTATATATTTGTATTATATATTGTAGTAGTATGGGGTTCCTCTTTTTATAAAACACCATGGCAACCTCATATAAGCGTACCCTGAGTCTTAAAATCACGACAAAGGCTTGGGGTATTTCGGCAATTGAGGTGTATCATGGGTTGAAGGATGTAGTTGGGGCAGGGCCACGGGTCCTTCAAGGTCTCGTTAATGTTTCCAAATCTGTATGGAATGTCACCGTAGTTAATGAAAGTGTGAAGGAAAAGTTGCTCGACGAGGTCCTTGTCGTGAAGGGTGAGGTGTGTAATGTGGAGGAAATAGATTCTGATCGTCTATTAGTCAAGATGAAGGTTCCATTAGAGATCCCAGATGAACGGGTTATCACTGAATTGATCAAGTATGGCAAAGTGGACAAAGTAGAACACGAGACCTATCCATTTGATCGAACCTTAGAAAATGGCATCAGAAGAATTTGGTTTGAAAAGGTAGAACAACCTCTCCCAAGCAAGGTCATCATAGATGGTCGATTTATCTTGCCATTATGGTACAGGGGGCAAATCAAAGAGTGTAGAATCTGCTTAAGCACAGAACATCTTGCAACAGATTGCCCTAACAAAAACAAATGTCTAGTTTGTGGATCATCTGATCATTTTAAGTGGCGATGCCCGCAGAACAAATATGTCAAAAAGGGTGCTGATAAAAGTGCAGAGCAAGTTGTCTCTAAAGAGAATGTCATAGAACCGGTAGCTGCTGAGATTGTAGCGGAAATTCATACTAATGGGAAGCACGCTGCTAAGGAAAATGTCATCGAACCAGTAGTTGCTGAGATTGTAGCTGAAGTCCATGTTAATGAGAAGCATGGGGAAAAAACTAAGAATCCAATCGCTGTAGTTGCAGGCGATGAAATAGAGGTTCTAGATGAGGGGCTAAGTCTTGCTCCAGTAACAAGTCAATCCAAGTTTGATGACAGAGAGGCTAATTCCACACAAGTTGAAGATGATGATCAATACCCTCTGGAAGAGAGTTTTAATTTAGGACAAGTAAAATTCAGGTCGCAAGATACTGAAACTAACTTTGATTTTCCACTGAGTACACTCAATCTAGACGATTTAAATAATATAGAGAAAGTAATTGGTGTCTCGTATCGATTGAGTGGAACAAAGCGACAGAAAGATGGAGAGAGTTCTGAATCAGAAATAGAGGAAAGTGATATAGAAGACGATAATATGTCAGTCGCTGAATCTGATATATCCATTCAAACACAGAGTTCTAAATCACCTGATGAAATGGTCATGTACAGGTCAGAGGCAGGAGAGGTGTTAGTTCCATATGTGACGGCAAATGGTGTTAAATATAGGCATCTGCGTCATGATTCAGATATATTAAAATATAAGCATTTGGAAAAAGTTGAGCTAAGTAATGCAGCGTTTGTGAGTAAAATAGGTAAATGGTCTAAGAGAGGGTCGAAAAAAACAAAATCTAGTTAGCTTAATAATGGCGGTTTTACACAGCATTTTATTACCTTTTATGCTAATTTGCACACTCAATTGTAGAGGCTTAAATAGTGACATAAAGCAACGTCACTTACTAGAGACTCTGAAAAATGAGCAGATTGACATTGCTTTGATACAGGAAACAAAAATTCAGAAGTCAGAATTATACGATAATTTAGAAAAGATTTCTGGATCCAGAATATTTTATTCGTTATCTCAAGATAATAGTGCAGGCGTAGCAATTGTTATACTCCCTCGTTGTTCAGCCTATGTAAATATAATCTCTTCAGTATCAGGTGCAAATGGTCGCTGGGTGAGAGTCACGCTAGATATACAACAAACACGTATCACGTTGCTGTGTATATATGCACCTACATCTCATCAACTACGTCGTAGTTTTTTTAAGGAGATGTCTAAAACAGCACTAGATAACATCACTGAAAACTTAGTAATGGGTGGTGACTTTAATTGTGTCTTAGACAAAGAAAATGACAGGAATGCAACTTCAACTTATACTGATACTTCACATATACTCTTAAAAGAAATATGTGATAATGAAAATTTAGTGGACACCTATAGAATATCAAAACCTCATGGTAAAGATCTCACATGGTTTTCGGTAGATGGTAAAGTTGGTTCAAGGATCGACAGAATTTATGTGAATAGTTTGTTAACAGGGTACTGGAGAGATGTTAATATTAAGCCAGTTGCATTCTCTGATCATAACATGGTTTGTGTAACCTTTGCCAATGCTGACTGGGTAACAAAAGGGGTCGGGTTTTGGAAATTAAACACAACACTGTTGGGAGAAGAATTTTATAAGAATAATATAGAGAGTTGTTGGCAACATTGGATTAATAGGAAAGCATCATATAAGAGCACATTGCAATGGTGGGAGGATGTTAAACTGGATTTAAAGTATGTTTCCCTAAAGTATGCTATTAGAAAAGCACAGGAAATACGCAAACGCAAGAAAACACTTCATCGATCACTGATGAAAATTAATGCTAAAGTAAATAATGGTGAAGAGAATTATTATGAATTACTGGTTAAAATTAAAAGTAAAATAAGAGATATAGAACACTATGAGTTTGAGGGTGCAAAAATTAGAGCAAGAGCCCAGATGCACGCAGAAGGGGAAAAGCCAACCCGATATTTTTGCGCATTAGAAAAAGCACGGGCAATAGATAAGGTGATGTGCTCATTAAACATGCCGGATGGTTCAACCGTCTTTACCAACAATGAAATGAGTACTATTGTATGCAATTACTATGAGTCATTGTACAAGTCAGAGGGAATTGATGAAGATGCAAAATTGGATTTGTTAGCAAATATAGACAAAAAGGTGTCAGACACAGGCAGTGAATTTTGTGATCAACCCTTAACACTAGAAGATTTAACTAAATCCCTTAAAGGTATGAAACTAGAAAAATCACCGGGGTGTGATGGCCTTCCAGTTGAATTTTACCAAACGTTTTGGCACCTTGTAGGTCCAATAATGGAAGAATTAGGCACTGAAATTTTTGAGAAAGGCCATTTACCACCAACTATGGCTAGGGCATACGTAAGGCTAATATATAAAGGAAATGACAGACGTCTAATTCAGAACTACAGACCAATTTCTCTACTATGTGTAGACTACAAAATAATATCCAGAGCACTAACATTGAAACTAGGTAGTGTTTTAGGAGAAATCATTGGAACAGAGCAGACATGTGCTGTACCCAGGAGGACAATTCTAACCAATACCATGGTAATAAGAGACCTTATACAATTGGTTGAGAAGGATAGCATCCCTTCAGCTGTGATTGCCTTGGACAATGAAAAGGCATTTGACCGTGTGGAATGGGATTTTCTTTTTAATTCTTTGCAATCGTTTGGGTTAGGCTCAAACTTTATTAAATGGGTAAAGATTTTATATACGGATATCAAGAGTAGCTATTTAGTGAACAATCAATTATCCAGAGAAATTGTCTTAGAACGTGGGATTAGACAGTGGTGTTCCCTATCGCCATTATTATTTGTTATTGTGATGGAATCACTTGGCATAGCATTGAGGCAAAATAATAACTTTCAAGGCATATGTATTCGTGGCATAGAAAGACCACTTAAGCTGTCACAATATGCTGATGACACAACTGTGTTTACCAGTTCAAACAATGATTTTGCAATTTTAAACCACGTACTAGAAAAGTTCCAAAATGCATCTGGTTTGAAAATCAATAAAGGAAAATCCAAAGGATTATTTCTGGGGCCATGGAAAGAGCGGAATGACCAGCCACTTGAAATCAATTGGTCTAATGATACCATTAAGATTTTAGGCATCTATTTTGGCAGGAAACCGAATACAATACAAAATTGGAATGAACGAGTATCTAAGCTTAAGAGAATATTAGCAAATTGGAAGCGTCGTCGTCTTTCAATCTTTGGTAGAGTGTTTGTTGTCAACAACTTGGCATTATCTGGGCTATGGTATACAGCATCGGTTGTACACATGCCAAAACATGTAGAAAAGGAGGTTAATGAGTTGATATTGTCATTCATATGGGAAGAAAAGAATCATTTAGTTTCCCATCGTGTTCTCAATAATGCTAAGTTAGAAGGAGGACTTGATTTAATTGATATTAAAGTGAAATGTGTTTCTTTAAGGTTAAAATTTTTGGATGAGCCTATTACATCAGATGAGACGTGGGCATGTGTTTCACGAGCTCTCATGGAGAGAATTGTAGAACCATTTCTGGCGGAGCATGTGTTTACCTCAAAGAAGCCACCTCCGAATAGCCAAATGATACCAGATGTGTTTAAAGATCAAGTTAAGGGGTTAGAAATATTTGACAGATACATGCCTCCACCTACGTGCTGGAAGGAAGTACTAGAACAGCAATTGTGGGGCAATAGTAATATATGTTATAACAATGCAGTACTTTATCTACCGTCCTTTGCAAAATATGGCATTCAACATTTATCGGATATGATACACCCTCAAACACGTAGATGGATTTCAATGCAAGACGTAGCTAGAAAAACACATATGAGGCATATAGATGTCCAGCGGTTGCTAAATAAAATAAAACATGCTGTACCAATTGAATGGTTTCGTCTGCCAAATGTAAATAATAATAGTTTGACTCCACAACCCGCATTAGTTCTTGATGATGAGATGTTAAAATACAAGATGAGATCCAAGGAATGGTACCATATTATGAGACGAAAACAAGTAACACCTCCCATAGCAATTAGGAGATGGGATGACTCAAGCTATAAACCATCCAGTTGGAAAAATGTATGGAAAATCTTACATTCTCCATCCATACCAAATATGGCTCGTGATTTATTGTGGCGATTACTACATCGACGTCTATGGGTGGGACACTTGACATACAAGTGCAATATTACGACTTCTGATAGGTGTTACTTATGTCAAACAGACGAGGAAACAATCGAGCATTTATTTGTGGAATGTCCAATATCGTCACAATTTTGGGACTATATCAGCCAAATCTTGGCAAAATTTGGAGCGAAGCCCATTGTTCTAGACACGCATGTAGTCTTATTTAGAGAATTTGGATCAAGCGGTGTAAATATCATAAAGTCTGAAAGGACTATTTTAATAACAATACTAACCATAGGTGTTTGGGCCATTTGGAAACATCGGTGTGCACAGACGAAAAATCCATCTATGGGCAATCACAATAGAGAAATAAAGGCAATATTTCGTTCATTGCTGCTGAATCATATTCCTTGCGAATATTTTAGATTAAAGCAGCATGGTAAAGAAAAAGTATTCAAGGACATATGGTGCAAAACAAACATAGTTTCAATAGAGTTGGGAGCTGTAAAAATAAATGAGCCTGCACTAGCTTAAATCATTTAATTACTACAGCTGATTTATCTGTGTCTTTTAATTAATCTGTGTCATGTAATTCATTTTAGTCTGCACTTTGATATTGTTATGTTTAATAATTCATGTTAAGAAATAAACAGTCTGGGGTAATTTAATAATCAATCGATAAAGTAATTTGCCATTGAATTATAAAATTGTCCCAGGTAATTTTAGGAATTTGCACAGAGTTTTATAGGGTTATTTGTTCCCGGGTAATTTACAAAACCTTACAACAAAGTAAATCAAAAATGGAAACAAGAGCGCCATCTATTTCCATCTATTTTTCTGTAATTTTCCTGCTGACTATATATGTTATGCTACCTGAATGCTACTACGCCCGCTGATCTTTAAGACTCAGCCCACTGGCGTCAATGATTGACTTATTTGTCATTGATTGACGAGTCACTTTTCATTTGTTGAATAGTTGCACTCGCCACACGGGTCTACTACCACACATGGATTGAATGGTAATTTACAAAACCTTATAATAAAGTAAATTGAAAATGTAAACAAGAGGGCCATCAATTTTTCTGGAATTTTTCTGCCGACTATATGTATTATACTAGCCAAATGCTACTACGCCCGCTGATCTTTAGAGAATCAGCCCACTGGCGTCAATGATTGACTTATTTGTCATAGATTGACGAGGCACTTTTCATTTTTTGGATAGTTGCACTCGCCACACGGGTCTACTACTACACCTGGGTTGAATAGTAATGCCTTTGTTAAGTTTTGTTTTGCTATCGGAGCTTTATCAGCATATTGTTTTGTATCTATACTTTTTAAGCCATATGTATTTATAGATTGTATTAATGCTCATTATTTATCATTGTTTTGGTGTAATATTAATCAAGATTACTAGTTCACCAGGTTTTTTTCTGGGGGTTTGCAAGCCTTTTTAAAGGAGTTCCTCCGTGAAGTTTGTCCGACTGCGTCAGCGTCGGTTTTTCAAAAAAAAAAGAAAAAAAAAGTAGTAGTAGTAGTAGTAGTAGTAGTAGTAGTAATAATAGTAGTAGTAGTAGTAGTAGTAGTAGTAGTAGTAGTAGTAGTAGTAGTAATAGTAATAGTAATAGTAATAGTAGTAGTAGTAGTAGTAGTAGTAGTAGTAGTAGTAGTAGTAGTAGTAGTAATAGTAATAGTAATAGTAATAGTAATAGTAATAGTAGTAGTAGTAGTAGTAGTAGTAGTAGTAGTAGTAGTAGTAATAGTAATAGTAATAGTAATAGTAATAGTAATAGTAATAGTAATAGTAATAGTAGTAGTAGTAGTAGTAGTAGTAGTAGTAGTAGTACTAGTAGTAGTAGTAGTAGTAGTTTGTGAACTTGTTTAGATGCCTCGTGTTCCGGCGCTAGTAACATAAATACGTTATCTATAATTAGCAGTAGTAGTAGTAGTGGTAGTAGTAGTAGTAGTAGTAGTAGTAGTAGTAGTAGTAGTAGTAGTAGTAGTAGTAGTAGTAGTAGTAGTAGTAGTCGAAGTGAACGCACGCGTTTATTTAGCTCTGCAATTGCTGCCTGAATTTGCTAGTTTCTAGCGCGATTTTGTAGATAAATTTTATACATATATTTCGTATTAGTATTTCCTTTGAAACTGTATGTTTAATTTGTAAATTCTTGTCTTGGTTGGAGCGGATGTTGTGTCTCCATTTGCTAAAGGCACTCCTCTTAGCTGGCGGATTCCGCCATTTACTAGGACGCCTCTTTCTGTGGTCAATGCAATACATTTCTTCCCGCGCCAGTATGCTATTTCTATAGTTTGTTGGCTAGCGCATTATATTTTGGCAAGATCGCTTGAGTGAGTTGATTTTATTCCTTTGTCATTTGTAAGCGCAAGCCTAGTACTTTGATTATATAAATCTTTATAGTCAGTTGGCTGTCCCCGGTCAACTCGAACAGACTATCAAATATATGACTGTAATATGTTAGTATGCATTAGGAAACCAATTTAATCGGTTAGGTGTTAGTGAACCACTTAGAAAGTGGTTCAAACTAACAAATATACGACTGTACTATCTATTAGTATAAAAAGGGGACACTATTTATTTAGTGTTTAGCTCTTTCCCTGACGTCTTGGTATTATATATTTGTATTACCCCTTATATTTTGTAGTAGTATGGGTTTCCTGTTTTATTAAAACACCATGGCAACCTCCTATAAGCGTACCCTGAGTCTTAAAATCACGACAAAGGCTTGGGGTGTTTCGGCAATTGAGGTGTATCATGGGTTGAAGGATGTAGTTGGGGCAGGGCCACGGGTCCTTCAAAGTCTCATTAACGTTTCCAAATCTGTATGGAATGTCACCGTAGTTAATGAAAGTGTGAAGGAAAAGTTGCTCGACGAGGTCCTTGTCGTGAAGGGTGAGGTGTGTAATGTGGAGGAAATAGATTCTGATCGTCTATTAGTCAAGATGAAGGTTCCATTAGAGATCCTAGATGAACGGGTTATCAATGAATTGATCAAGTATGGCAAAGTGGACAAAGTAGAACACGAGACCTATCCATTTGATCGCACCTTAGAAAATGGCATCAGAAGAATCTGGTTCGAAAAGGTAGAACGACCTCTCCCAAGTAAGGTCACGATAGATGGTCGATTTATCTTACCATTATGGTACAGGGGGCAAATCAAAGAGTGTAGAATCTGCTTAAGCACAGAACATCTTGCAACAGATTGCCCTAACAGAAAAAAATGTCTAGTTTGTGGATCATCTGATCATTTTAAGTGGCGATGCCCGCAGAACAAATATGTCAAAAAGGGTGCTGATAAAAGTGCAGAGCAAGATGTCTCTAAAGAGAATGTCATAGAACCGGTATCTGCTGAGATTGTAGCTGAAATCCATGTTAATTGGAATCACGTTGCTAAAGAAAATGTCATCGAACCAGTAGTTGCTGAGATTGTAGCTGAAGTCCATGTTAATGAGAAGCATGGTGAAAAAACTAAGAATCCAATTGCTGTAGTTGCAGTCAATGAAATAGAGGTTCTAGATGAGGGGCTAAGTCTTACTCCAGTAACAAGTCAATCCAAGTCTGATGTCAGAGAGGCTAATTCCACACAAGTTGAAGATGATGATCAATACCCTCTGGAAGAGAGTTTTAATTTAGGACAAGTAAAATTCAGGTCACAAGATACTGAATCTAACTTTGATTTTCCACTGAGTACACTCAATCTAGACGATTTAAATAATATAGAGAAAGTAATTGGTGTCTTCGAAAGTGACAGAAAGATGGAGAGAGTTCTGAATCAGAAATAGGGGAAAGTGATATAGATGACGATAACATGTCAGTCGCCGAATCCGATATATCCATTCAAACACAGAGTTCTAAATCACTCGATGAAATGGTCATGTACAGGTCAGAGGCAGGAGAGGTGTTAGTTCCATATGTGACGGCAAAAGGGGTTAAATATAGGCATCTGCGTCATGGTTCAGATATGTTAAAATATAAACATTTGGAAAAAGTTGAGCTAAGTAGTGCAGCGTTTGCGAGTAAAATAGGTAAATGGTCTAAGAGAGGGTCGGAAAAACCAAAATCTAGTTAGCTTAATAATGGCGGTTATACACATCATTATATTACTTTTTATGCTAATTTGCACACACAATTGTAGAGGCTTAAATAGTGACATAGAGCAACGTCACTTACTAGAGACTCTGGAAAATGAGCAAATTGACATTGCTTTGATACAGGAAACAAAAATTCAGAAGTCAGAATCATACGATAATTTAGAAAAGATTTCTGGATCCAGAATATTCGATTCATTATCTTAAGATAATAGTGCAGGCGTAGCAATTGTTATACCCCCTCGTTGTTCAGCCTATGTAAATATAATCTCTTCTGTATCAGGTGCAAATGGTCGCTGGGTGAGAGTCACACTAGATATACAACAAACACATTTCACGTTGCTGTGTATATATGCACCTTCATCTCATCAACTACGTCGTAATTTTTTTAATGAGATGTCTACAACAGCACTAGATAACATCACTGAAAACTTAGTATTGGGTGGTGACTTTAATTGTGGCGTAAACAAAGAAAATGACAGGAATGCAACTTCAACTTATACTGATACTTCACATATACTCTTAAAAGAAATATGTGATAATGAAAATTTAGTTGACACCTATAGAATATCAAAACCTCATGGTAAAGATCATACATGTTTCTCGGCAGATGGTAAAGTTGGTTCAAGGATCGACAGAATTTATGTGAATAGTTTATTGACTGGGTACTGGAGAGATGTTAATATTACGCCAGTCGCATTCTCAGATCATAACATGGTTTGTGTAACATTTGCCAATGCTGATTGGGTAACAAAAGGGGTTGGGTTTTGGAAATTAAACACAACACTGTTGGGAGAAGAATTTTATAAGAATAATATAGAGAGTTGTTGGAAACATTGGATTAATAGGAAAGCATCATATAAGAGCACATTGCAATGGTGGGAGGATGTAAAACTGGATTTAAAGTATGTTTCCCGAAAGTATGCTATTAGAAAAGCACAGGAAATACGCAAACGCAAGAAAACACTTCATCGATCACTGATGAAAATTAATGCTAAAATAAATAATGGTGAAGATAATTATTATGAATTACTGGTTAAAATTAAAAGTAAAATAAGAGATATAGAACAATATGAGTTTGAGGTTGCAAAAATTAGAGCAAGAGCCCAGATTCCCGCAGAAGGGGAAAAGCCAACCCGATATTTTTGCACATTAGAAAATGCACGGGCAATAGATAAGGTGATGTGCTCATTAAACATGCCGGATGGTTCAACCGTCTTTCCCAACAATGAAATGAGTACTATTGTATGCAATTACTATGAGTCATTGTACAAGTCAGAGGGAATTGATGAAGATGCAAAATTGGATTTGTTAGCAAATATAGACAAAAAGGTGTCAGACACAGGCAGTGAATTTTGTGATCAACCCTTAACACTAGAAGATTTAACTAAATCCCTTAAAGGTATGAAACTAGAAAAATCATCGGGGTGTGATGGGCTTACAGTTGAAATTTACCAAACGTTTTGGCACCTTGTAGGTCCAATAATGGAAGAATTAGCTACTGAAATTTTTGAGAAAGGCCATTTACCACCAACTATGGCTAGGGCATACGTAAGGCTAATATATAAACGAAATGACAGACGTCTAATTCATAATTACAGACCAATTTCTCTACTATGTGTAGACTACAAAATAATATCCAGAGCACTAATATTGAAACTAGGTAGTGTTTTAGGAGAAATCATTGGAACAGAGCAGACATGTGCTGTACCTAGGAGGACAATTTTAACCAATACCATGTTAATAAGAGACCTTATACAATTGGTTGAGAAGGATAGTATCCCTACAGCTGTGATTGTCTTGGACAACGAAAAGGCATTTAACCCTGTGGAATGGGATTTTCTTTTTAATTCTTTGCAATCGTTTGGGTTAGGCTCAAACTTTATTAAATGGGTTCAGATTTTATATACGGATATCAAGAGTAGCTATTTAGTGAACAAACAATTATCCAGAGAAATTATCGTAGAACGTGGTGTTAGACAGGGGTGTTCCCTATCGCCATTGTTATTTGTTATTGTGATGGAATCTCTTGGCATAGCAATGAGGCAAAATAATAACTTTCAAGGCATATGTATTTGTGGCATAGAAAGACCACTTAAGCTGTCACAATATGCTGATGACACAACTGTGTTTGCTAGTTCAAACAAAGATTTTGCAATTTTAAACCACGTAGTAGAAAAGTTCCAAAATGCATCTGGTTTGAAAATCAATAAAGGAAAATCCAAAGGATTATTTTTGGGGCCATGGAAAGAGCGGAATGACCAGCCACTTGAAATCAATTGGTCTAATGATACCATTAGGATTTTAGGCATCTATTTTAGCAGGAAACCGAATACAGCACAAAATTGGAATGAACGAGTATCTAAGCTTAAGAGAATATTAGCAAATTGGAAGCGTCGTCGTCTTTCAATTTTTGGTAGAGTGTTTGTTGTCAACAACTTGGTATTATCTGGGCCATGGTATACAACATGTGTTGTACACATGCCAAAACATGTAGAAAAGGAGGTTAATGAGTTGATATTGTCATTCATATGGGAAGAAAAGAATCATTTAGTTTCCCATCGTGTTCTCAATAATGCTAAGTTAGAAGGAGGACTTGGTTTAATTGATATTAAAGTGAAATGTGTTTCTTTAAGGTTAAGATTTTTGAACGATCTTATTACATCAGATGAGATGTGCGCATGTGTTTCACGAGCTCTCATGGAGAGAATTGTAGAACCATTTCTGGCGGAGCATGTTTTTGCCTCAAAGAAGCCACCTCCGAATAGCCAAATGATACCAGATGTATTTAAAGATCAAGTTAAGGAGTTAGAAATATTTGACAGATACATGCCTCCATCTACGTGCTGGAAGGAAGACCTAGAACAGCAATTGTGGGGCAATAGTAATATATGTTATAACAATGCAGTACTTTATCTACCGTCCTTTGCTAAACATGGCATTCAACATTTATCTGATATGATACACCCTCAAACACGTAGATGGATTTCAATGCAAGAAGTAGCTAGAAAAACACATATGAGGCATATAGATGTCCAGCGGTTGCTAAATAAAATAAAACATGCTGTACCAATTGAATGGTTTCGTCTGCCAAATGTAAATAATAATAGTTTGACTACACAACCTGCATTAGTTCTTGATGATGAGATGTTAAAATACAAGATGAGATCCAAGGAATGGTACCACATTATGAGACGAAAACAAGTAACACCTCCCATAGCAATTAGAAGATGGGATGACTCAAGC